>JAJPUD010001685.1:158812-216838 GCA_023553655.1 Myrmecobius fasciatus | reverse complement strand
CTTCTAAAACTGTCTTCTGTGTATTTTTATATCTATTTGTAGGTGGGGTTTTTTGGTCCTTAAAAAATGTCTGCTCTAAGATGATTTTAGAGAGGCCTGGAGAGACTTACATGAACTGATGCTGAGTGAAATGAGCAGAACCAGGAGATCAGTATACACGGCAACAACAGTACTATATGACGATCAATTCTGATGGACATGGCTCTCTGCAACAATGAAATGTTTCAAACCACCTCCAATTGTTCACTCAAGAAAGCCATATACACTCAGAGAGAGGGATGCGAAATGTGGACCACAACATAACTTTCTCATACTCCTTGATTGATGTTTGCTTACATTGTGTTTCCTTTATCTGATATATCGTTTGTGTAGATAAGATTTTTCTTGCACAACAATGATAAGTTTGGAAATATGTATACATATATTTGATTTGCCAATATTTTAACATAATTAACATGTAGTGGAAATCCTGCCATCTAGGGGAGGGGTGGGGAGTTGGGGGAAAAATTTGTAACAGAAAGCTATGTAAGGGTTATTGTTGAAGAATTACCCACACATATGTTATGCAAATAAAATAAAATTAAAAAAAAATTAGTTGTGAGTGATCTAGCTATTCTTGGCAATACAATGATCCAAGACAACGCTGAAGAACTTATGAAGACAAGGCTTTCCATCCTCAGACAAAGACATGATGGTATCTGGATAAAGATTGAAACACACTTTTAAAAAAATTCCATTTTTTTGAGTTTTTTGTCTTTTTTCTTTTACAACATTACTAATATGGCAATATGTTGTGCATAACTACACAGGCATAAACTATTTTGAAATGCCTGCTTTCTCAGTGAGGATATGGGGAGTGAATAAGGGAGAAAATTTGGAACTCAAAATATTAAAACAAATATTAAAATTGTTTTTATATATAATTGGGGGAAATAAGATATTAAATAATTAAAAAGGGGGCAGCTAGGTGACACAGTGGATAGAACACCATTCCTGAAGCCAGGAGGACCTGAGTTCAAATCTGACCTCAGATACTTAACACTTCCTGGCTATGTGACCCTGGGCAAGTTACTTAGCCCAATTGCCTCAGCAAAAAAAAAAACAAACAAAAAAATTTTAAAAAGCATCATTGATATTCTGCATTACAGACTCTGTATTGTACAGAAGGGATTTCATAGGGTGCCTCCATCTCATCTTAATGCCTAAATAGGCATTCCTGACAAATAGTCATCTGTCCACCTGGTTTGTCTTTGAAGACTTTCAGGGATGGGAAATGTATTACCTCTGGAATCTGCTCTTTTTGATTTGGGACAATTCTAATTGTTTTTTTTAAATTTTATTTTTGTCTTATATTACACTTGAAACTGTTTTTGAAAATCCACGGTTCTTGGTTCTGACCTGTAGGAGTAAGCAGAATGAGCATAGTCTCCACAGAGTAGCCCTTCAAGTACTTGGAGAAAATTATTATATATTTCATTGAAGGATACTGAAGAAAAAGGCTTCAATTTACTCCACCAAGTCCTAACGTGGGTATTAGGCACAGTGGATAGAGCACCAGCCCTGAAGTCAGGAGGACCTGAGTTCAAATCTATACTCAGATACTTAACACTTCCTGGCTATGTGACCCTGGGCAAGTCATTTAACCTCAATTGCCTCAGCAAAAAGAAAAAAAAAAAAGAGAGAGAGAGAGAGAGAGAGAGATTTTCATTCACTTTGATTTAAAAATAAAAAGGCTATTCAGTCCTTTGTGTGTGTCAGTCTGGATGAAGTGAAATGGTCATGTTTCATGAAATCAAATAAAAAATGACACGATACTACACCTTCTCCAAGGTGTAGTATCAGAGCACTTGATAAAAAGGAAAAAAAAAACTTTGTTCTGTTATAAAGGTTGATATAAAAAAGCTGTTTTTCATCAATCAACAAGCACTTATTAAGCACCTACTATGTGCCAGGTACTATACTAAAAAAATAGATATTAAGAAAGGCAAACCCAAGCAAATTAACCAACAAAAACTGTCTCTGTCTTCAAGGATTTCACTTTCTAATGTGTGAGAAAGGATACAAACAACTATATAATAATAATAATACATGTAAAATAAGTAGAAATATAAATTTATATTAATATATAAATAAAATAAATATACCAAATATAATAATACATCCAAGATATAAGGAGTCCTGGGATAGTCTTCTTGCTGAAGATAGAATTTGATGTGGAAGGAAGGAATCCAAGGAAGCTAGGAAGTATATATGAAGAGGAGAATGGTCTAAGCATGTGAGATAACCATAGAAAATGCATTGAGAGCACCAGCCCTGAAGTCAGGAGGATCTGAGTTCAAATTTGGTCCCAGACACTTAACACTTTCTAGCCGTGTGATCCTGAGCCTTAATCCCAATTGCCTCAGCAAAAACAAACAAACAAAAAAAAAAAAAAACAAAAAACAAAAAACACACACACACAACCCCCCCCACAAAAAACAAAACAAAACAAAACAAACAAAAAAACAAACAATGGTGATGGAGTGTTATATTTGAGGAATAGCAAGGCCAGTGACGCTGGATCATAGAAATGGAGAGGAATAAGTTATAAGGAGTTTGGGGAGATAGAAAAAGGTCAGGTTAAGAAGGACTTTAAAAGTCAAACAAGGGATTTCATATTTGTTCCTGGAGGTAATAGGGAGCCACTGAGCAGCATTAGTGAGTAAAGCCAAAATAGATAAGGGCTTCAGAAGAGAAAGAGAAGAATCTTAGCTTTTTCTTCTGCTGATCCCATTGAGAATTCTTTTGAATCCTCCATCTTAGCTCATTAGAACTAGAATATATACCATTTAACTTTGGCCAGACACTCAATATTGCATGAAATTAATTTTGATTTCCTAATCTCCAAATGGACTATTTGGTGTCAACTGCAGAGTCACTGAGCAAAGGACAAGGGCTATTTTAAATCACTATTTTGCAAAGCCCCTATCAATAAGCCTCAATAGCAATTAAATAATTATTTCTCAAAAATATTATAGTTCTTTCCAAAATTTAGACAACAAAGTGAAGAGTCAAAAAACTTTATCACCTGATCATTAGCACTTTTTTCTGAACTCAGCTTTGAATGACTGGTATGACTTGTTTCTATGTCTTTATTTTAAGACTTTCTACTATGGTAAGAGTTGTGAGAGTTTGTGCTGCCAGGCATAGTCTTTGAAAACTACAACCAGTTAACTGAGAAGGATTTATTAAATACGTTTTATGTCAGACACAGCACTAAGTGCTCAGGATACCAAGAAGGGCAAAAACTACAACCTCTGATTTCAAGGAATTCACATTTTAATGGAGGGCACAACATATAAACATATTATATGCAAGATAAAAATACATAAATATTTATACTATATATATACATGTGAATGTCTTTATATGTATAGCATATATATATACATATATATATATATAAAGAAAAAGAGAAAAAAGATAGAGAGAGAGGGGGAGAGAAAAAGAAAAGTAGAGAAAGGAGAAAATGAGAGAGAGAAATAAATGAAGGGAAGAGAAGGATCAGGAGAGAGAAAAAAATGGAAGGAAATCTCAGAGGGAAGGTACCAGGATCAGTAAGATGGGGTAGGGATGGGGTGCCCTGCAGAAAGTGGAATTTGAACTAAATTTTGGAGGAATCTAGGCATTATAAGAGTGGAGGTGAGAAGGTTGAGTATTCCAGGCATACGGGAAAGGTCATGCAATGCCAATGACATTGGGAGATGGAGGGTTATTTATGAAGGACAATAAATAGGCCAATACTAATAAGACTTTGGAAGGGAGTAAAATATAGAAGACAATAAAGATAGGAAGGAGTAAAATTTATAAGGGCTTTAAATTTTAAACAGAAGACTCTATACTTGATTCTAGAAGTAATTGGAAACCACTGGAATTTAACAAGTAGAGAAGTAACAGAGTGGTTTCTTGTAACATTGATAGATTCCAGTGGAAAGCTTCTTCCTAAGTACTTAGTACATTCTATTTTGTTATAGTTATTCCTTAAAGAATTTTCAAGAATTCAAAGACTAATATCTTACTAATTTTTGTAGCTCCTGATATCTAGTGTAGTACTCTGCATACAATAAGTTCTCAATAAATGTTGTTTGATTATATATTGAATTTGTATTTAAATATAATCCTGGTGAACAGCCAGGTGGCACAATTGATAGAGCACTAGGCTTAAAATGGGGGAAAACTCAATCTAGCTTTAGCTACCAGCTATGTGTCTCTAGGCAAGCCTCAGTTCGTCATCTATAAAATGAACTGGAAAAGGAAATGACAAATCACTCCAGTACATTTTCCAAGAAAACCCCAAATGAAGTCACAAAGAATTGGACATAATCAAAATTAACCAACACTAATAGACAGCTTGATAATAAGACAGAGGTAGATGTCCTTAATAAAGCTATTGGTAGCAGCTGTTATTTTCCTATTCTCAGAGCTCAAATATCTTGCTTTCTTCACTGTGATAACACATCAACAAACTAATTTCTCATCTCTTAAAATGATCAGAAATTTGCTGTGGGCAATTTAAAATATGTGCAAGGAATTTTTTGTGAACCATAATGGATTCTTAAAAGAGAATCTCACACAAGCTCACCCCCTTCCACTTGTATTTAAATAGTCTTTTAGGAGTATGGAGAGGAAAGAAGAGATACTAAAATGAATCCTCATAAAGTAATAGAATATCTTTATTCTGATGTTTCTTGCTCTTAGAGAAGTCCTCCATAATTCATTCTTACCTGAGGCACTCATTGGCAAAAGAACCTGCTTTTTCTTTCTCAAAGAAACAAAGCTCATCCTTCTTGAAAGAGGTTTTCTTGATGTATTCAAACTTTTAAAGTGTAAAATTAAAGGTTGAAGTTGCAAAAAGACATTTCCACCACTTAACACATAAGTGGATATAGATTATTTCTCTTTTATTAATGAATCCCATCTGGCAAGATGCACCAAATTTCTAAAAATCTTTGTTTAAAATTGGGGGAAGGGAGGGACAGGCAGAGAAAAACATTTATGAGAACCAAAAGAAAAAAAAGAAAAGAAAATCCATACATTCAACTTCTATAACTTCTTAGAATCATGCCTTCAATTCTTCCTGCCTAAACTATTTTAATAATTATTTTCTGGCTCTTCCTGATTTATCACTTATCCATCCTTAGCTGGATTGCATAAATAATCTTACTAATGCAACTTTTTGACACATCATTCAACTACTCAAATACTTTTCATGGCTTCCCTTTGCCTCCCAAATAAATTATAATCGCCATATCCATCCTCATCAATCTGGCTCCAATTAATTTTTTCATTTTTATGACATTCTTCCACAAACTATATTCCAGACAAATTGGATGACTCTACATCCCATATTCCTGTATCACCCTTTCCCATCATTATGCTTTTGATTATGCCATCCCAATACCTGGCACATATCTAGATATCAGTATTTACTCAGATCTATAGAATCGATTTTTAAGAATTTTTAAGAGGAACAAGAAGTTCCTCTGAAAGAAGTTCTCAAAAGTACAAATTTTAGAGTATTAACTCTTTAGGAAGAACTTAATTAAATCAAAGAAAATTGTAGGATTATAGATTTAGAACTTGAGAGGACATTAGAAATGTCTTTGTTCAATCTCCTCATTTTATAGAGAAATAAATCAAGACCTGAAGGGGAAAAGTGTTTTGTAAAGTGGGTATAAAAATAGCATACTAGTAGTAAGTTCATACAGGTTAAGAAACAAAGACAAATTCCTTGATTCCAGCTTCAGCCCTTTTCCCACTGTATCCTGTTGCTTCTCTCAAGTCAAGTCAACAGGCTAAACCAAAAGACAAAGTAGTATTGTTGTTCAGTTGTTCAATCATGTCTGACTCTTTGTGACCCCATGGACCAGAGCACGCTATACCCTTCTATCTTCTACTAGCTAGCTGTCCATCAATTGGAAAATAGCTTAACAAATGGTGGTTCAGAATATAATGCGATATTACTGTGCTGTAAAAAACAGCAAATGTGATGAATGTAGAAAAGCATAAGAAGCATGATCTTCAGAATACATTAAATGGAACCAGGAAAACAAAATATAACAATGAATTCACTAATGTACGGAAAGAACAATAGCAGTTAAATGAATCTGAAAGTGATATAATGATTAATGATCAGGCTTGACCCCAAAAAAGAGATGAAATAATATACACCCATCTTTTTTATTTTTGCAGAAATGGAGGGACTTGGCATGGAACAGACTCTCTGACTCAGCTTAATAGGTTGGTTAGCTTTGCTTTTGTTTCCCTCTTTCTTTTATTTTCTGTCTTCAAAGGGGAGAAAGATATATTTAGTAATTAAGTTGGTGTGAAACAAAAGATATAAATAACTTTTTTTGTTTAAAAAAATCAGAGAAAATTGTCAGTATCCAGATAGTTCCTCATTCAATTGAACAAACACTTATCTAGTACTTGCTGTGTGCAAAACACAATGCAATGAGTATGTTATAATTTTAGGGATCATTTCTACGTTATGTGAATTTTTTTTAAAAGGACATAACATTTTAGTGAGAGACATTGAAAATGAGATTCAGAGCAAAACTGTGATTAGCAGCCAATGTTCTAGGAAGAAATGGTGCTGGAAAATAGCCCTATCTTTGGTAATGATGTAAGATACCTGAATTTAATATTTTTAAGTCAGAAAAGAATGATTTCCTTTGCTGGGCTAACTGCTAATTGTGCTGTAATGCTTTCTATAGTTTCACCTGTTATTGCTAGGAAATATTAATGCAATACTTTAGTCTGGGGAATCAGCACAATGATTGTTTAATGTAGACATAAATCCCTACACTTACCTCAAGGTAAAATAAAGGATGAAGCTAATTTTAGGGTTGGCATAATGATTCAGTCAAAGAAGACAATACTAACAAATGTCTCTGACTTTGGTAATTGGGAAGAACATTCATTTTGGGAAACATCAGATTTCATTGAATTTGCATAAGGGATTGGACATATGCAAAGATAAACCTTAACTACTTTTTTTTACCTTTGCTTGCTTTCATGGTATAAGGACTCTCTTTGACCTAAATAATAATAAAAAATGGTATTGATAGCTTTAATTTATGTAGAACTTTAAAGGTTGCAGAGCATTTTATACATCATATCATTTTATCTTTACTGCAATCCTGTGAAGGAAGTGACGATACTCTCTAGGACCCAGATTTCCACCTTGTAAACCATAACACCTTAATGTAGTCTTAGTAGTCACATGAAGCAATCCAGTCTGGCAGAGCACTGGAAGGTAGTGAAAGTTTTGTTACTAAGATTATAAGTTTAGAGCTGGAAGGTACATCAGAGGTCAGATAGTTCAATACTCACTTCTTACAGATAAGGAAAGGAAGACCCAGAGGGATTAAATTATACCCCATACTATATATCTAGTAAGTAGTAAAACCAAACTCTCTGACTCCCTATTGATCAATCTTCTTATTGTCATGTTATTAAAAGGGATAGAGAAATAACTTAGTTTAAAAATTTCAAAAGATTTCTGATGCTTACTCTCTTGAAAGACTAGAAATGCCTTCAAAATATGTACTTGGTGATTTTTCATTCTTCTAATTACCTAGCATCGAGTAGCATCTTGTAAACATTATGCATTTCAGATACATATGTTGAATGAAATGAGTTGAGTATTAATAAATGAATAGTAATTTCCAAATTATACAGTTTGGTACAGGTAGACCATCATTATTTGAAGAGCTTTTATGAGGTACAGAGCTGGTATTTACCACCCCAAAACATCAGAAAAACTCAATGTAAACCCCTTTTTTAGCCCTATGATAAAGGTAAGCCTGAGAGTTGATTATCTGATATATGAGACATTGTGACAAATAGGAATGATACTGAAAGACAGAAGAAGGCTGAATGTTTCCCCATTGCCAATAGGAAAGAGAACAGCATCAATGAGTTATGTGCAAATTGGCTTGAATTTGCTGCTTGGGAAAATTCTAGAACAAATCATTAAAGAAATACTTTGTGAATATCTAAAAAAGTAGCATTGATTACAAAAGACCTAATATGACTTCAAGTACAGAGTGTACTATGCTAACTATATTTCCCTTTTCAAAAAGTTGCTAAACTAGCAGATCAGAAAAATGCTATAGGTATAGATTATTCAGATGTTAGCAAAACATTTGATGAGATAGAACATATTATTTATTTGTAAAATGTAAAGTATGGCCTAAGCAATACTACAATTTGATAGACTCACAAAGAATAGATCACTAATGATTTAATGATTGGTTGGCCATAGATCTCCAATGAGGTGCTTCAAGAGTTTATTCTTGGTTCTGTGTTTAATATTTTTATCAATGATTTAGATAAAGGCATAGCTGGAATACTAGTAGAATTTTCAGAGAGCACAAAGTTGGAAAGGCTAGCTATTGGATGAATTAGATGAATGTGCCAGGATTCCAAAA
This sequence comes from Myrmecobius fasciatus, assembly GCA_023553655.1. NCBI lineage: Eukaryota > Metazoa > Chordata > Mammalia > Dasyuromorphia > Myrmecobiidae > Myrmecobius > Myrmecobius fasciatus. Next base: position 208,364 of record JAJPUD010001685.1, on the reverse strand, counting down.
TATCTTGACAGGATGAATATGTCAGGATTCCAAAGTATCTCGATAGGCTATAACATTGGGTTGAAGGTAATAAAATAAAATTCATCAGATAAATGTCATCTTATACTTGGATTAAAAAAAATAATCTTCACTGGTATCAAGTGAGAGATAATTGGTTAAATAGCAGTTTGTCTGGAAAAGATTTGGGGGTTTTAGTGAATGACAAGATCAATATGAGTCATCAGTGTGATGTAGTAGCCAAAAAAAAAAATACTAGTAGGATCTTGGACTACATTAAGAGAAGCAAAGTTTATCAAAAATAAGATAGAGATAGAGATAGATAGATAGATAGATAGATAGATGGCTAGATAGGTAGATAGACAGACAAATTATTAAACAGTATGTCTCAGGCACTGTGCTAAGAACTGGTGATATAACAGGAACAACAAAAACAGTTCTTGCTCTCAAAGAGCTTACATTGTGTGTGTGTGTGTGTGTGTGTGTGTGTGTGTGTGTGTGTGATTATGGAGGTAGGTTGAATGACATCCTTACAAGAGCAAGGTTGTTGGGGAGGAGATGGAACTGTCAGGAAAATAAGAATCTGACATCAATTTATAAGAAGATGATAATTTAATTTGATTTCTTTCTCATCAGACCATGTCTAGATTATTTGTGTCAATACTGGCTCCTTAATTTAGATTAGATATTGATAAGCTAGGAGCATATAGGAAAAAAAAAAAACTACTGTGAGATCCTGGAACTGGAGATGTTTAGCCTAAAGAAGAGTCAGAGGCTATAGGTACATAATAACTGTCTTAAAATGTTGAAAGGATTGTTATGTGAGAGAGAGATCTGGCAAGGAGATTAAGGATGAGCATTTATTTTTATTTTATTTTATTTTTTTATTATTAATACTTTTTATTTGCAAAACATATGTATGGGTAATTCCTAAACATTAACCCTTACAAAGCTTTCTGTTACAAATTTTTCCCCCCTACTCCCCACCCCTCCCCTCGATGGCAGGATATCCACTACATGTTAATTATGTTAGAATACTTAAGAAATCGAATATATGTATAATTATTGCATCATTTTTTTGTGCAGGAGAAATCGTATATACAAGAAAGAATAATCCGATAAAGGAAATACAATGCAAGCAAAGCTCAATAGAGAACATGAAAATGTTATGTTGTGGTCCACATTTCACATCCCTTTCTCTGGGTGTATATGGCTCTCTTCACCGAACAACTGGAACTGGTTTGAAGCATTTCATTGTGGAAGAGAGCCATGTCCCTTAGAACTGATCCTCATATAGTATTGTTGTTGCCGTGAATAATGATCTCCTGGTTCTGGTCATTTATTTCACTGAGCATCAGTTCATGTAAATCTCTCCAGGCCTCTCTGAAATCGTCCTGCTGGTCATTTCTTACAGAACAATAATATTCCATAACATTCATATACCATAATTTATTCAGCCATTCTCCATTTGATGGACATCCAGTCAGTTTCCAGTTTCTAGCCATTACAAAAAGGGCTGCCACAAACATTCTTGCACATGTGGGTCCCTTTCCCTCCTTTATGATTTCTTTGGGATATAAGCTAAATAGAAACACTGCTGGTTCAAAGGGTATGAATAGTTTGATAACTTTTTGAGCATAGCTCCAAATTGCTCTCCAGAATGATTGGATCCGTTCACAGCTCCACCAAAAATGTAAGGATGAGAATTTAAAAATACTTAGGTGGGTACAAAGAAAAATCTCTAGCAATTAAAGCAATCTATAAGTGGAATAGATTGTCTTTGGAAATAGTGGGTTCTTTTTCCATGGAAATGCTCAAGCAAGGACTGAGTGTCCAATTATTGTATGTGTTGAAGTGAGTATTACTTTTCTGATTTAAGTTGTGATAAATGGTCACTAAGGTTCCTTCCAATTAAAAAAATCTGTTTCTGTGATCTGGCTTTGGCATTGGTCAGAGTTATTAGTTTAAAGCTCTCCAACAGATCTATCCAAAAGTGGAATAGGCTGCCTCTGAAGGTAGTGAATTCCCCATATTTGGTGATATTTAAGAAAAGTTGGATATGGATTATTGTGGCAGAGGGGATTTCTGTTTCACTGATACATTTATTCTTACCTTTGACTTTTTTCCCCTAAATTTTAGCTTCTGGTTTGTGGAACTTAATAATTTTTATACAAGTTTTTATTATATGCTATTAATATTTTAATAATTTAATTATTATCTAAAATGCAATTAATTTAATGATTAAATTAATTAAATTAATTAATTACAATATAATATTGTGTGTTATTGCATATCATGTTATATACAATTTTATACAAAATCATTTACTGCATATGCATTTCAAAAAGAATTACTTAGTATAAGCTTCATTTTTTTTTTCCATTTTGAAGGGCAGAGAATCCTCAAATGTCATTCAGGAGATGAGTCAGACAAAATAGTGTGACAGAAGAATGTAGTAGATGTGGAATCAAATGACATGAGTTCAAGTCCCACATTTTTCACATATAGAACAATTTGAAAAATTTGCTTCATTGAGCTTCAGTTTCTTAGACTTTAAAATAAGGAAAGACTTCTTCTCTTGACTTATACATGTACAGCCTTAGTTCAAGTCCTTGTCATTTCTCACATAGACTTATTTCAATAATTTTCTAATTCATCTTTTTTTGTGCCGTCTCTCACCCTTCCAGTCCATCCTCTACAGATCTTACCATGTTACCCCCATGATCAATCACCTCCAATGAATTTCTAGTGCCTCTGAGATAAAATATAAATATCTCTGTTTAACTTTTAAAGTCCTTCACATTATGTCCCCAAACTATGTTTCTGTCCTCTTTGGGCATTGCTCCCCCCCATTTCACACTTTGAGATCCAGTTAAACTAGCCTTCTCTCTGTTCCCCACATAAGACACACCATATCCTGTCTTTTTACTTTTTTACTGACCAATCCTGATGTCTGGAATATACCCCATCCTCAGCTTTGTCTTATGGAATCCCTTATTTTAAAGATCAAATCAAAAACCATCTCTTCATCCAACTTTTCCTGACTTCTCCCAATTCTCTCCCAAACTACTTTGAATCGAATGACTTTGTATCTATTAGTATTTATGCATTTTATATTTATGTTCTATGTATTTATAAACTTGTTATGTGTGTATTTGTATAAATATAATTATCTATCTTACTCAAGGAATTTACTGGGAAAGAAAATAAGTAAGCATGTATGTATATATATTTATACACACATACTTATACTTGTCTCTCCCAGTTTCTCCTTGAGAAATAGGGATTATTTCATTCTTTGTATTTGTTTCTTCAATGCCTGACACACAGCTGACAATAAATACTTGGGGACTGATTGATAGAGTGATGAGTTCTAGAGTTTCTTTTAGTTCTAAAACTATGATTTTAATGGTGTAAAATTCACAATTGTTAGAAAGTTTAAAGTGGACTAATGAGTTGACCTGGTGAACTAAGAGTTAGCAGAAAATGAATAAAAAATAAAAATGTAAATTCAAGAATTTTAACCTTTTCACATAACCATTCAAATAATTGGACCTAAGAAACACTGCTGAAATGTTCAAAGTTGCCAGGATCTCATTTTGTCAAGGTACAGATGGGATTTAATTTGTTCCCAGCACTTGTGACTTCAAACTGGTCTTCAGTCTACTGCTTTCTGTAAGACCAGAGCCTGAGGTTTGCTCTGTTTTCGCGTGTCTAATAAGGTCTCTGTTTGAGATTTGGATTGCTTATGTACAAGAATAAATATTCATTTGGGGTGGAGAAAGACTGGGCTATGGTTGTTCAAAACCCTGGGGATGTGGCTTATGCTTGTTTGTTTTGACCCTCCTCCTTTATGTGCCCACATTGCTCAGCATAACACCAGGGCCAACTGTCTGCCTTCAACATATAAACAGACTTCACTACATTAAAATGGCATGTGAGGTCTTCTGACCCCACTTGGAGAATTACTGGAGAAAAATAACTAAGGAGATGGATTCTAAGTCCTTGGCAAAGCTAAAATCCTTTATAAATGCTAAATGATAATGAGGGTGGCAGTCTCTTTTGGTGATGGAAAATTAATGTAAATAGGGTCTTTCCTCAAAGCTCAATTAAAGCAAATTAGATTGGACTTCTGTGGACTGATCCTCAAGCATTTGGATCCTTACACACTGGGCACAATCTACCTTTTAAAGTATCTCTGCTCCCATGACTAGAATACTGGTGAATACTTGTGTGCTGGCAAACATACTTGCAGTGGGGAGGCTACTTTCTGTTAAGATGTGAATTCTTACCTGTCTCCACCCTCATGAATTGAGGTACTTAAAATTTTGATATTCGATCACCTGTGACCAAGGCTCAGGTATAATTAAACATCTTTGAATAATAGGAAAAACATCTTCCTTTGCTGGGTCTGTAATTCATGGAATTCCAGTTTGGTATGACATTCTAAAGAATGTGCTCCATTGATCAGAGGCAGAATGTAAGCTCCCTGAGGACAGGAATTATTTCACTTCTATTTTTCTATGTACATCACTTAGCACAGTCCTTTGCAAATAATAGTCCTTGATAATATTTATTGATTGGTTGATTGATTAGAGTTTTCCACTTGGACTATAATCCTGTCTAGATCAATGGGGCACTATCTGTGTGTTATCATGAACCAGCCATTTGACCATTAAGAATCCCAGTCTACTCTGTAAACTGATAGATCTACTTGAAAGAGAAGAGGAAAGAGCCCTTGTGGTGAAATTTTCAAATCCAAGTTCACATCTATCTCAGTGACTTCCAGTAAGTCTCTTTAGTTTTTTGGCCTTCTTTTTCTTCCTTTATAAAATGAAAGAGGTGAACTAGATCTTTTCTAAGATCCCTTTTGCTTTTGTGTGATAGAGAAGATAGAGTGATCCACTTATAGGCAGGAAGTCCTGGATTCAAATTCTACTTTTAATATTTATTACCTCTGTGATGCTGGGAAAGTCTTCTCTAGGGCTGCAGTTTCTTCATCTGTAAAATGAAGGGTTTGTATTAGATGATCTCATGTGTGAATTATCTTTAAATTTATGATTGGATCATGAGCCTATACAACTCTAATTGTTATAAAAATGTAAGGTATTTTTAGAATAAAATTTCAGGGCATGATGAGGAGGATGAGAATGCTCTTAAAACTACACTAGATTACATTTTCTAGAAGACAGTGGGGAAAGAGGAAATGGATTTCTTATAGCTTACATAATCTTGTTCAGCCAAATTAGTGAAAAAAGGAGCATTTCAATATAGATGCCTAGTGACATAGAAAAAACCTACCATCCTTACATTGTGAATTTTATTATTGTTGGGTTGTTTAGTTGCATTTAACTCTTTATGACCCCATGAACATAGTCTATGAGGTTTTCTTGGCAAACTTACTGGACCCTTTTCCAGTGTGTCCCCATTTTGCAGATGAGTAACTGAGGCAAAAGGGGATAAATGACTTTACCAGGGTAACACAGCTAGTAAGTGTCTGAGTCCAGAACTCAGGTTTTCCTAACTACAAGCTCAGTGTTCTAACCAGTAGGCAAGCTAGCCCCTCTTGTTGTGCATATATAGTTGAAAAGTTTTGTGAGGAAAAAGACATGAAAACAAATCATATAATTCAATGTGACATTTGGGTGTTTAATATATTTTGTGACTAAGGACTCATATTTATAATATTTTAATGTTTGATAATAATAGCTCACATTTATGTAGTGCTTTAAACTTTGTAAGAGATTTTCTTCACAAAAATTCTGGAAGGTAGATAGTAAAATGATTTTTATTTTACAGGTAATTTCTGGAGCAGTCCTTTTTATACAAAATATTGTCCTAAGTTCAAGGTATTCTGTGGGACTTCATCCACAAAGAAAAAAAAACAACCCAAAACAGTTCATGAGTCTCTACCTTGCTATCTGGAGTGCACTAATAGTTTAAAGTAAAGGAATTTAATGGAATAGTAGAATGAAAAAAATAGTAATAGAATTTCTTAACTTCCATATACCTGAAGAATACTCTTCCATGAATTCAGTAGATTGCCCAGAGAGATCAGATGTGACATTCATATATAGAAATCAAGTATAGCCAGTTCATACATGTAGAAAGGTACACATGTAAAGAATACCATGGATCAGAGAATAGTCATTGTGGGGAAGCTCATACCTCTGACACCAAAGGGCCATCTTTTTCTGGTGATGTCACCATGCTGCTTTAATTGAGCCTCATTTCCACTGTGTATTATTTGCTATTGGCCCAACTGTTGGGCAATCCATTGTGTTTGTTTCCCACTAAGTACAATGTCTTTGCCCTTCTCTCTTGGGGATTGAGTCATGTTTCTTTGGCTTCCTGCTTATCTCTGCTGCCTTCTAATGGATTTTAGCTCAAGTCACCAACTGAAGTGCCACCTCTTCCTTATAAGAGGAATTATTGCTCTCTAGTTCCCAAAGACAAGACTACAATTCTCTTAAAAAGATAGAGCTATCATATTGTAGCTTTTTGGCTAGGGAAGAGTGCCTTTTTTTTCTATCAGAGAGGAAAACCTAACAGATTTCAGTATTTTAGTCTCAAGAGCTAAGTTCTTTTGGAACATTCACCAGGTAGCCAGCTAATTGGACCCCACAGACATTTAGCTGGTCTCTTGAAATCCTCTTTTTACTGCTAAAATTATCTATACTTTTGTTCTGGTCCTGTCTGTTAATTAAAATTAGAAAGTTATTCCTCATATCATTTTAGGGTTGCCTTTTTCTAAATATCAAGAGCTTTATGGGAAATATTGGAACTTGATTTAATCTACCCAGATTCTTTGAGTTTTTCCTTGCAAATGAGTGGCCAAGAGAAGACCACGGAAAAAAAAAAAAAAGGAAGATGAAATGATGTTTGTTACATTAGATTTTATCTGAGAGACTCAGTAAATTCATTCTAAACTCCTTCCTTTCATATGGAAATACTGACCACAATAAAATTTCTAGGCTTTGAGATGTACTTTATACAGTTGAAGAAACTGAGACTGAGAGGAGTGAAAGAGATTTGTCCATGGTCACAATAGTAAAATATGGAGCTGGGATTTTGTAGTGCTTAGTCAAATACTTTGCTCATAGTAAGTCCCAAATGAAAATAATAACTCCCATATATATTAATATATAATAACTTTATATAGTTTATAAAGCACTTTCCCCATAACAGCCCCAAGAAATGGGTAGTAAAAACTTTTGCATACTGATTTATAGCTGAGGTATCTACACACACATCAAACACCTTTTTAGAGGCAGTACAATACACTGGAAAGAGTGCTGGGTGTACAAAGAACCTGAGGTTCCAGTCTTGTAAACTCTTTACATGCATCCTTGATTTTATCTTCTCCAGCCGATTGCCCCCACCATTATTCCACTTTTTTTTTTCTTATCTTTAGTCTCTCCCTACCTAAAGGTTAAAGTCTTCCATTGAATTCAGGGCCACCTCCATTTGCCCTGATCTCTATTTTGCCACAGGACCCAGATGGCTCAGGAGGAGAAAATGAGGCTGATGACCTTGAACAACTCTCCCTCTCTTAAATCCAATTCACTTGAACATCATGGCATCACCTTGCTGAAGTTATGGTCACTTTTGAGAATGAAGAAAAAACACCAACAGCAACAGCAACAATAAACCATTTACTTACTACTTGAGTAATTTGAGTAAATCACTTAATCTCTCTGCATTTTTCTGTAGGTAAAATTAGGAGGTGGGAGGAGATGATCTTAAGTTTCCTCTCAGGTCTAAATATATGATCTTGCAATGATTTTGATAATTTTTGCCACTGGATTGATTTCTTAGTATATATTTTTTGCATCGTAAATATAGTCAGACTCTCTCAGTCCTTAACATATAATGTGTTAATGTCCATATTCCTTAGACTTGTATAGTGCTTTATAATATTCAAAATACATTACTATAGTTCCTTGTTAAAAAATTCATAAGATAGATAGGACTGGCCATCTTTTTCACCTTTTGCAGATAGGACCTAAGAAGTTATTTAATTCAACTCCCTCATTTTTTAGATAAGGAAACCTAGAAACCTATGGAGGCTTAATGATTTGCCCAGGGTCATACAGATACTTAGTCACAAAAGTGGAATTTGAATGTATTTTCTACCTCCACAGCATGTTTTCTACTCAAAGAATTTAAATGAAAAGCAATGGATTGGTGAAGAGGTGAAGTTTGACCCCAGGCCTTCTGATTGCCAGGCCAGTGCTTTATGTACATAAGTGACCAAATATTTAATTTCCCAGGGTGGAATAGTAAAGTTTCAGAGAAAGCAGAGAAATATTGCAGCCTTATATAAATGCATGGGGGAATTCTAACTATAAATCAGAAAAGAGGAGCAGATGTAAATCAAATCATGGAAAGATTTATCTGGAAGAAAGATCAGAGAAATTAGCTGGGAGGTAGCCAGCTTTATAAAATGATTCACATTAGCAATGAAAGAATTCTTTTCAAGAGATATAAATCCAAAAGATGAACTTAAGTAGTTAAAAATAATAGTCACAGAAGCTTCATTTTATGCTATTAGATCTTTCTATGTCAAAAGGTTAGATTTGAGTTGGCATTTAATTTCATAGGTTTTAACTGAGATGCATTTTGGTCACATATACACAGGCAAAACTGGTTTACCAAAAATGAATACATGGAAAAAATGTTAATTTCAATTCAATGTATAATACATACTTTATTCCATTTAAAATTATGTGAGAAAAGTCATTAAACTTTTTTATATTTTGACCTGCTCCATCATGGGACATATACATCAAGTAGGTCAAAGATAGAAAGAAAAAAAGATCTCCTATGCCCCCAAATATCTATAGAAGCCTTTGTGTGTGTGTATATATATGTATGTATGCCTATGGGTGTATGTTAGGAAAAAATTAGAAACTAAATGAGTTTATTATGAGTTTATTAGCCAAATGAACTGGGGTCACAGATTTGGGATAGAAAAAGCCTTTAGATACCACATAAATCCAACTCTTCATTAACTCATGAGAAAATTAAAACTGAGAGATATGGAATAAGTTGCCCAAGGTCACACATCTAGTAAGAGGCTGAGGCGAGGTATTAGCGCATGTTTTCCTGATTCCAAGTCTAGTATACTATCCATAGTACTAACCAACTAAATCTAATATTCTGGTCCTTGAATGAAATGATGTATTGTATTGCTCTGTAAGAAATGACAAACATGAGGAATTTGAAAAAACACAGAATTTGTATGAACTGATACAGAGAATTTAGGAGGGCAATGCACACAATGAATATAACTAAATTTAAATGAATATAAAATACCACCTAACTCGGACTACTATGGCCAATCTTATTCATAAATACCCATGATACAAGACAAACTAGGCAATAACTATAGTAATTTAGTCTTTGATAAACCCAAAGACCCCAGCTTTTGGGATAAGTACTCACTATTTCACAAAAACTGCTGGGAAAACTGGAAACTAGTGTGGAAGAAATTAGGGCTTGACCCACATCTAACACCACATACCAAGACAAGATCTAAATGGGTTCAGAATCTGGATATAAAGAGTGATACTATAAGTAAATTAGAGGAACGTAATATAGTTTACCTCTCAGACCTATGGAGATGGAATAAATTTATGTCCAAAGAAGAACTGGAACTCTTAATTGAAAACCAGATAGATAACTTTGACTATATTAAGTTAAAAAGTTTTTGTACAAACAAAACCAATGCAGACAAGATTAGGAGGGAAGCAATAAATTGGGAAATCATCTTTACATTTAAGGGTTCTGATAAAGGTCTCATCTCTAAAATATATAGAGAATTGTCTCATATTTATAAAAATTCAAGCCAATCTCCAATCAATAAATGGTCAAAGGATATGAACAGACAATTTTCAGATGATGAAATTAAAACTATTTATAGTCATATGAAAAGGTGCTCCAAATCACTATTGATCAAAGAAATGCAAATCAAGACAACCCTGAGGTACCACTACACACCTGTCAGATTGGCTAAAATGACAGGAAAAGTTAATGATGAATGTTGGAGGGGTTGTGGGAGGGCTGGGACACTGATGCTTTGTTGGTGGAGCTGTGAACGGATACAGCCATTCTGGAGAACAATTTGGAGCTATGCTCAAAAAGTTATCAAACTATGCATACCCTTTGACCCAGCAGCATTTCTATTGGGCTTATATCCCAAAGAAATCATAAAAGAAGGAAAGGGCCCCACATGTGCAAGAATGTTTGTGGCAGCCCTTTTTGTAGTGGCTAGAAACTGGAAATTGAATAGATGCCATCAATTGGAGAATGGCTGAATAAATTATGGTATATGAATGTTATGGAATATTATTGTTCTGTAAGAAATGACCAGCAAGACGATTTCAGAGAGGCTTGGAGAGACTTACATGAACTGATGCTGAGTGAAATGAGCAGAACCAGGAGATCAGTATACACGGCAACAACAGTACTATATGAGGATCAATTCTGATGGACATGGCTCTCTTCAACAATGAAATGTTTCAAACCACCTCCAATGTTTCACTGAAGAAAGCCATATACACCCAGAGAGAGGGATGTGAAATGTGGACCACAACATAACATTCTCATACTCCATGACTGATGTTTGCTTACATTGTGTTTCCTTTATCTGATATATCTTTTGTGTAGATAAGATTTTTCTTGCACAACAATAAGTTTGGAAATATGTATACATATATTCGATTTGCCAATATTTTAACATAATTAACATGTAGTGGATATCCTGCCATCTAGGGGAGGGGTGGGGAGTTGGGGGGAAATTTTGTAACAGAAAGTTATGTAAGGGTTAATGTTAAAGAATTACCCACACATATGTTATGCAAATAAAATAAAAAAATAATAAATTAATAAATTAATAAAAAAAGAAAAGGGGAGAACTTTAAAAAAAATACCCGTGATAAAACAATTTTTTCTCCTCTGATTAGAGAGGTGGGGACTTATGGGTACATAAGATTGTATGTGCTGTTCTTTATGATAGATTTGTTTAATTTTAAGCATTTTTTGATTAAAAAGAGTATTTAGTGGGAGGAATATTCAGGAAATGATTATGATGTAAAAATTAACAAATTTATTAAATAATAAAACTTTAAAAAATCCAAGTTATTGATTTTAGTTGTTCCCCTTCTCTTATTCTGAATGTGTGCCAAAGAACTCCAACAGTTCAAACTTTCAATCAGCGGCAGGGAGAATTCCTTCTTCCTTCCCATGTCCGAGTTTATTCCCTTCTCATGTCCAAGTTTATTCCCTTCCTCACAGCTATAGATAATAATTGCATATACATATAGTGAGAGTACACTCTTTTCTAGGAGAACTTGAGACTAGATTTCAAGGCTTTAGCAGCATTTTGGGCTTCGTGTTTCTTTTTCTGAGCACAAGTGATTAAATAACAATCATGAGAAGGTAGACTTTCTGAACCCGGTGCTTATTTGAGGACTTTTGGAATTTGCACAGTCCTTAATCAAAACCAGCTGCTTGGCCAAAGATGTTTCCTATAGGTACCACAATGTTTTCGGTAGGAGAAGATAACCACCAACAGGACCATGAGCTCTGTATGTAGGCTGTACTGGCCAGAAGACCCAGATTATGAACTCCTTTCTTTTTTCTTTTCTTTGTATTCTTAGTACTTAGCACAGTGCTTGGAACATAGTAAGTGATTAATAAAAACTTATAGACTGATTAATCTTAGATGAATTATTCAAACAGCAGATTTCAAAGTTCATGTTTTATGGTATTCCTATCATGTTTTTATGTATTTGTCCACATGTGTTTATGAATCCCTTGTATTTTTAGTATATCAACTGCTTAAGAAAATAAATAGCTAACCTATATCCTCTACCCACCTATACTCCTCTACCCCTTTATCACGTTTCATTGCATTTGTCATTTTGGGCTACTTGTTTAGTCACTGATTAGATAGATGATTTATACTTGAATGATAATTTCTTTAGCCCAATGAACAGACTCTAAACTTCTCAGATGTTAAACAACAAAACACTAGGGACCAATTGAATAGTCTTTTCTATCACTAAATTCACTAAAACATAATTGAATGAGTAACTGACCACTTATTTTCAAGAGGATTCCCAATGTTCTTTTACTTACTATGGGTTACCTTTCATTAGTGAAATTCCTCCTCAAGTTTAAGCATGATTTGATTTATAATAATAGTGACTGACATCTGTACTGCAAGATAAAGTTTCCAAAAAGACTTGCATCTATTGTCACATTTGAGACTCACAACAACCCTGTGAAGCAAGCATTATTATCATTCTTATTTTATAGCTGAGAAAACTGAGACCAAGAGGTTAAATGATTTGCTTAGGGTTACGTAGGTAGAAAGAGAGTAAAACAGGATTCAAATCTAGCTCTTTCTGAATTCAAATATGGTACTCTTTTTTATGTTCATATAATTTTGACACTGAAAATTTGGGGATCATACCTGTTGAATAGGAAAAGATTCTAACAGTTAAACTGGATTTCAAAAAAAAGTGATAGATTAGTGATCCTGTGAGATAGTAATAATATCTCAAAATCTACAAGGACCTAGAAGTACAGGAAATGTTTTCCTCATTGTTATCTTATATGAGGGAGACATTATAAATAGTATTATTCCAATTTTATAAATTGAGTAGCCTGAACCTGAGAAAGGCTAAATTATTTGCTCAGAGCCATACAGCAAGTAAGTGATGAAATTGTTTGACTAGAGTTTTTCCATCATGGGTTTTTTCATATCATGAGAGTTCTAGTTCAAAAGAAATGGAAATATGATACCATCATTGAAGCTCATGCCTATAGTATAAACTAATATGTCTTCTTGACAAATACTTCCCATAGAATTGTATGTTTGTGACATCAAACAACCACTGGTGCTTTGGTAAGATACATGTAGCATGAAAATATGACTTTACAGTTCATAATTTGCAGAAAATTAGGGGAGAGAGAACATAAGTATTGTTCTAGAGTGAATGAGCAAAGAGGAATCCAAATCACACATTTTTTCCCCTGTAAACAATAGGTTTTTGAAAGTGAACTTTTTTTAATTAATAAAGACTCCCCCCCCCCTTTAATCAACTATGTTAAGGTCCTATGTTAGGCTCTGTGGATGCAAAAAAAAAAAAAAAGACAAAAGGGGATCTCTGCCCCTAGAGAGCTCACAATCTAATAAGGAAGACAACAAGCAAACAAACAGATGTGTACAAGAGAAAGCTTTCAGGATAAGCAGAATAATTAAAAGAAGCTAGAATCTAGAATTCAAAGAAGGTGTGAAAGATGTGGAAGGCTCTTTGTAGAAGATGGAGTTTTAGTTGAATCTTAAAGTAAGCCAGAGAAAGCAGTAGTCAGACTAGAGGGAGTAGAGTCTTTGTCCCAAGTAAGACAGCCAGAGAAAATGCCCAGAGCCAAGAGTTTGGAATGTCTTCTTTGAGGAACAGCAAAGAGGCTAGCGTTAGTGGATCTAAGAATATGTGACTGAGAGTAAGGTGTAGAAAGAATAAAAAGGTAGGAAGGGAGCTATGCATGAAGGGCTTTAAATGCATAAGGGGCCACTGAATATTATTCAGTAGAAGGATGTGACATGATTAGATCTGCACATTAGGAAAATTTCCCCATTGAGAAAGGAATAAAAAATGAAACATTTGTAACAAATATGTATAGCCATTTGAAACAAATAGCTACAACCACAGGCAAAACTGTAGCTTCATATTGAGGCTATACCCTTTCTGTCAATTGGTGGGTAGCATTCTATTAGTCCTCTGGAATCATAGGTAGTCACTGCATTGATTAAAGTTCTTAAGTCTTTTACAGGAGCTTGTTTTCATCATATTGTTAAGTAATCAAATAAAGAGGGAAAGGACCCATATGTACTATTATATTTATAGTTCTTCTTTCTGTGGTGGTAGAGAACTGGAAACTAAGGGAGTGGGAAAGTCATTTATCTCTGACTTAATTTTCTCATTTTTAAAATGACAATAATAATAACACCTATCTTGCAGGATTGTTGTGAGGCTTAAATGAAATAATATTTATAAAAAGTACTTAGTATATAGTCCCTGAGTCATAGTAGGTGCTTAATGCTTATTCTCTTCCCCTTTCTCTTGCTTCACTTTCAGTTTCTCTGGTTATTGGCGGCATATAACATAGGTTTCTTGAAGGAGTGAATGACTTATATGTTCTATTCTGGGAGTCTTTGTTCCATCTAGATGAAGAAGTTTGTATTTAGGATAGACAATATTGTATTAAGCTGGTAGATCCTAGTAGATGAAATACTACTGAAGATCTTTAAGCTTCCTACTTTTGAAAAAAAAAAGTCTTCCCATTCTGGTTAAAAACATTAAGCTACATGCTCAGATCAGTGGTTAGTAGCATCTACAGGATGATGAGAATAGATGTCATCGAAATGCCTAGGTAGATAAAAGGTGATTTGAATTACATGAACATTAATATCTTTGCTAAGAGAGATGTGGAAAACCTATGCTTAAAATGATTTGGCTCCAGCATCATGGAAAATAGATCAATTCCCTTGACATCAGCATTGCAGGGGGCATTTTAAGAATTTAATTTTAATGAATTTACAATTTGACTTTTCCACTATAAGGGAATTAGGACAGAGGATTTATATCTGACTTTCTAATTAATAGTGTAGAATGACTATACTTCTAGATCTGATTTTATCTCATTAAGAACAAGCAGCAAATTATTTGCATAATCCACTTACTGATTAGAATATCTCATCTTAGTAAGAGTATGATCTCATGAAGAAAGTGGCTATTTTTGTTCCATAGAGAGCAGCATTATGTATATGTTGTCTTGTTTTTTAGACTATAAGACCTTTGAGGGTCAGGGTTGTTTCTGCTTTTTGTTTTTCTTCCCAACACTTAACACAGTGACTAGTTTGTCCTCATTTTTGAAGAACAATGACATCATGGGATGATGTCTTGACTTGCATGTGAATTGCATTTAAATGAGGCAGAATTACACAAAATCCTCAGCCTTCCTCTCTCTTCCAGATCTTTGAATTCCAGTGGTAGGACAAAATCAAAATAACTGGAGACAGCCTGACATGCAGTTAATGACCTTGGTGTCTTCCATGTTTGACCAAGCTCTGAAGGCTCCACGGTACCTATTCCAACCACCTTTGTGTTCTTTGGAACAAATTATTCTCACTTATCCATTTTGCTGGGGAATGTCTTCACATGCTTGGGGTGGATCTCTCCTTAATTCAATGATAGGTTTGAGTCCTTGCAATTTACCCTTAATCTGGTTTAATGCATCTGCTGAGATGGTTTAGCTATACCCCTTCTTAGAGTCATAGGTGAGAGGTGGGTGAAAGGTGTGCACCAAAGGTTGATGATCTGCCCTGAAAAGGACTGATAAACCCTCACACCAGAAGTTCTAGTTCTAGAATACATCTCTGGTATAGAGTAAGAGTTTAATAAATGTGCATTGATAGGTTGATTTCACAGAAGACTGAAATGAAATCTACATATTAGATGGAACATTTTCACATCAGACTCAACTGGGACTTTAAATAACAGGTGATTAATTTATAAGATGTACTCTTTGAAAATATATTGTTATGTAAAAATTACGTGATATTTCATTATTTCATCAAAGTTATCCTCTTTCTACCACTGCAGAGTGTAACCCTCTCATGTCTTAATGTACAGGTTATATGACTTCCTGTGATCCAAAAAAAAAATCATCATCTGGTCCTCAGTGGGCTCATGATGAGCCTTTCCACATTTAGCTAGTTTGATTCTTGGATGACTGATATGATCTATTTTCAAACTTTACAACTTGAAAAGACTATGTTGGTGTAACTTAAAAAAAAATCCAGGGTCATCAAATTACAAGGGAAAAAGCTTAGTGACATATGGCTTGCCTTGCTTATATACCAAATAATTTGTGTAAACTTAGAATATGAGGAGAACTTATCTTGTCTGGTAGTTCTTTCTCATTTGCAATGATACCAAAGTATCTAGCAAGCAGTAGATTGTATTTCATCTGCAGATTGCACATGGGGCCACACTTCATTCACATACATTTTTCTCCAGACAATCAACATCAGGGTCAGGATGTTCTGTGGTTGTGTATTCACTGAAAATCCTAACTCATGTCCACACCTCTGTATATATTTACTAGCCTGTCAAACAATATATGAACTCAAACAAGATGTTAAATCAAATAGCACAGCAAATGAAGTGACAAAAGAAAATAATGTCAATGTGTATACCATAGCACTTTCTACCACTGATTGTTATATCACATGGGGCATGAGCCAGATGTGCAAAGAAGACAATGTCTAGGAACCATATGTTCAGGATAAACATATGGGGCCAGGGAACATACATGAGAACACACACATATACACATACAACATATGTAGCAGTACATATTGTCAGGGCACATGTATGAAGAGGGCACACACATAGAGAGCAAATATGGACTGATAAACATATCTCTGACTCATTAGGGTTTCTGGTGTCCTTTAGAGATAACGTTCTGCTTTCAAATGGGTCTTTTGTTCTTTACTAGGCATTGACTAGCTTCTCTTTGCTACAAACTTCTGAATATCCTCTCTTGAGGGCTACTGGCCTGGTTATATTGATTGTTGCCTCTCCTTGTAAAAGGCAGACTCCTAGCTCTTAAGTTATACCCAAAAGCTCTGAGTCAATGAGTCACATACTAGTAAAGGGATAATAAAATTATAATAAAAATAATAAAAAATAAAAATACTACTACTACTAATTGTTGTTATTATTATAACTAGTATTTGTAGAGTTTGCAAACTATATTAGTAAGTTTACAAAGTACTTTACATATTGATCCTCACAACAACTCTGGGAGGTAGGTCATATTATTATTTCCATTTTACAAACAAGGAACTTTAAGAGATGCTCTGTGGGTTACACAATTAGTATGTGCTAACGGCAGGATTTGAACTTGATTCTTTATAATTCTTTATAATTTCCATTCCATACTATGAATGGATCCAGCCATTCTGGAGAACAATTTGGAGCTATGCTCAAAAAGTTATCAAACTGTGCATACCCTTTGACCCAACAGTGTTTCTATTGGGCTTATATCCCAAAGAAATCATAAAGGAAGGAAAGGGACCCACATGTGCAAGAATGTTTGTGGCAGCTCTTTTTGTGGTGGCTAGAAACTGGAAACTGAGTAGATGCCCATCAATTGGAGAGTGGCTAAATAAATTATGGTATATGAATGTTATGGAATATTATTGTTCTGTGAGAAACAACCAGCAGGTTGACTTCAGAGAGGCCTGGAGAGACTTGCATGAACTGATGCTGAATGAAGTGAGCAGAACCAGGAGATCATTATTCACGGCAACAACAATACTATATGATGATCAATTCTGATGGACACGGTTCTCTTCAACAACGAAATGCTTCAAACCAGTTCCAATTGTTCAGTGAAGAAAGCCATATACACCCAGAGAGAGGGATGTGAAATGTGGACCACAACATAACATTTTCATGCTCTTTATTGATGCTTGCTTGCATTGTGTTTCCTTTATCTGATTATTCTTTCTTGTAGATACGATTTTTCCTGCACAAAAATGATGTGTGGAAATATGTATACATATATTCGATTTGTCAAGTATTTTAACATAATTAACATGTAGTGGATATCCTGCCATCTAGGGGAGGGGTGGGGAGTAGGGGGGAAAAATTTGTAACAGAAAGCTTTGTAAGGGTTAATGTTGAAGAATTACCCATACATATGTTTTGCAAATAAAAAATGTTAATAAAAAATAAAAAAATAATAATTTCCATTCCATGACTCTATCCCTGGTGTCATCTAGTTACTTGACCAAACAAAATCCAAGATAACTGCCTGTAGCATAAGATGTAGTCTTTTATTTTAACACATTCCATGTGTATATGTGCATGCACTCTCCTGGACTGAAGGGTAATCCTCTCTCTTAAACAATGATTTGTCTTAATGCTAGAAATTTCTAGGCTCTTTTCTAGCTTGGTATGGATGTGAATTTGAACTGGAATAAGTGGAGGAGATACTTGCATTGTCCTCTGACCATCTGGTCCCATGTCCACTTTTATTAAATCACTGTCAGCATGAGAGACTTTAGGCTTGGGTGCAGTATTTCTGCCCCTGAAAAGCCTCATTGTCATCCTATGTATAATATTCAACAATGGAAGGACTATGTCTTATCTGAACATTGTCCTTCTTATGTAAACATTATATTTCTCTTAGTACTTTCCACAATCCTGGCACAATTAACTACTTAACAAATGCTTGATAAATAAAATTGTACTCCAAAGTTAATGTTCTGGGGTTTTTACCAATCTGGAAGTTTCTCTTCATAAGAGTCCCAGTATCTTCCCAGCAAATATTAATGAACACTTGTAAATATTAACCTTCCTGACATTTGTTTTTTGTTGGAATAATAAAATTTTTCAAATAAGAAATATTTATATTATTGTTTGATCTTTCAAAAGAAATGCAAATTTATTTTAATTTTAATTTTTATTTGTCCACTTTAGTAAAATCCATGAAAAAGATAGTGAGAATGAGCTGACAGGACATGGACAAGTGACAAAAAAGAATTCCATCTGACTCTTGTGAATGTGGTTTAATTTCAGTCAAACCGACAAATTAACCTGAAAAGGGATGTATCTGAAAGTTTAGGAAGGTATTAGCCTGTCAGAAAAAAAAAGGTAAAAGTAGATAAAAAAAGTTCAAAGAAGTTTCAAAAGGGAAGAGCTTCAAATGATGGGATTCAAAATATTCCTTTGAGTCCTAAGAAAAGAGAATCTGTGAAGTCAAATTAGTCGACTGTATAAGATTACACCATGACATTCCTGTTCAGAGGTGAAAGATTTATTTGAATGCTTAAGGAGGAGTAAGAATGATGAGAGGATTATTCATCTAAGGCAGGGGTCCTCAACCTTTCTGTGAGGAGAAGTAATTCTTTATTTCCCCAAAGTCTAAAGATTACTGGTGTGCAAGATGGAGGAGGAGTGAGGCTTCTGTGTGAAGGTATGGAAAGATGAGCTTAGTTAAACATCTGAGATAACAGTTAGGATGAAGGAGAGAGTTAAAAGTAAAGTTCCTGAAAGTATAAGAGTGTGGACACTTCTACCTAATGGGAATTCTGGGAAACCTTAAAGAGGTAAATGGGAAGGAGAGCAGTCATGGCAACTGGCCTGCAGAGTTCTTCCAGCAGATTCCAATTATCTTGTTGGGAATCACTCATATAAACACTTTTGAAGAAGGAAATATGGGATCAGAATATACACTCTCCCCTCTTTCCTTCCTTCCTTCCTTCCTTCCTTCCTTCCTTCCTTCCTCCCTCCCTATCTTCCCCCTTTCTTTTTTTTGTCTTTTTTTCCTTTCTCCCCCTCCCCCACTGCTCTCAATTGTTTAGTAGGCATTCCTAATCCTTGACATATGTATGTATGTGTATTTCAGTATAATTGTTTTCTTTTGGGATCCTACATATTTTGTTATAAGCATTTAACAACACTATGCTGAAAATTCCAAAAGCTTCACCAGACTACCAGATAGGTCCATGATATAAAAAAAAAAAAAATTTCTATTCTATAGGAAGGAAATAAGTGCTATGAGAACTCCAAGCAGTGTTGAAGAAATAGGAATCATAAAGCCTCAGCTGGCCAAAGGATCCCAAGCATTTGACAGCAAGAAAATGGGTCCTTAATATATCAAAAATAATTGGAAGGCATTATGAGTCAATCTATTTGCTATCCAACAAGAGAAACAGATTACAAACAAAATACAAAATGTAGTTTTGAAATACAGTCTTTATTTTGGCTAAAAGCTCTTATAATACTTTCAATTCTAGTAAGAAGCCTAATATCAAGTACATAAAATTATTTAGACTGAGAAACAGAAATGAAACCAGAAGCTAAAGAGATTAGAGAAGACCTTATAAAAATAGAGGGTTTTCAGCTTTTTAGGATTTTAGGATATCTCTTTTCCTATCTATCCTTTAAAAAAACAGATGAAGGAAAACCTAGAACACAGAATAGCAGAATCTCAGAATTTGAAAGCGCATTAGAGATTAATCTGTCTGATCAATAGAGGAATAACACTTTCTTCTCCAAAATTTTTGACAAGTGGTCATTTAACCTCTTTTTGAAATTTTCCTGATGGAAGATTCACAATCTCCTGAGGTAACATGCTGCGTTTGGACAATTCTAATTATTAAGAAATTGCTGCTTATGTTGAGCCAAAATCTGACTTTTATACTTCTTGTTCACCATTTCTAATTATGAGATCTTAGACTACCATAAAAATGAGGGATTTGAGCTATCTTCCACTTACTCTGGGAGTATGAAAGTCAAATGATCTGACATGAAAAGTAAACTCTAGTGCCTGGTCAGATTTAGATTAGGTCATGACACATTCTGCCAAAATTCAGTGCAAAAAATTTGGATTTGTTCAGACTACCACACATTGAATACTTTCACTCCTGGACAAAGAAAGAGCTTTTATTTTTGAGTCTGATCCCGGGTGAGCACTTGAGTTAACCCCTGACAAAAGAGGGGATAGTCACTGTTCGGTTCCACTCCCTGCCAATAGTCACATTTGTTCTAGACAGATAACACCCGTCATGACACACTGTAGATAGCTCAAGAGGCTCCTCAAATGGTGTGCTTTAGTCACAAAAGTGTAAATAACTTGCTCTGGGAAGCCTGACAGCATTTTTCTTTGTGGACTAGCCAGGCTAGGTCCCCTGTACTCTAGTCTCTCTCTTTAGTTTCTGTTCCCTATCAGCTCCTTTCCTGTTACAGTGGTGTTTCTCAAATGAATCTGTAGATATGAATAGTCCATTGGACACACCATGTTCCCCAGCTTTCTTTCCCGTGGATTTCTTTATATTCTCTGTTATTCTAGGTTATAGTTCTTTTTCTGCTTTCTCCCCTCTTCACCTAAGTCTTTTATTATTTGGATGATCAAACCTCTCTCTCATCCTGGAAAGTTTGTGAACTCTGATTCATTTTGATTTTTCTTTAAGTGTTCAATGATTTTTAACTGTAAGGACTCCTGTATAATTCCCCATACAGTTCTGAGTCCTCACACATTGTGGATTATTGGCTCTTTCAACACCTACCAGAATGGGATTCAAGTACCAGATTAGAAGTGGACAGTGAGTCTGTTTTACAGAGAGCAATCTGGTTAAAGGCAGAGAGGCTTAATGATAGAAGGCTAGCCTCCAGTTGACCGTTTTTTTTTGTTGTTGTTGTTGTTGTTGTTGTTGTTTGTTTTTCCTTTTGCCATCGTCTCATAGGAGATAATTCACTGAAGCATAGAAAGACATAATTCTATATCAGAAAAGAATCCTCCCATTGACATAGTAATACATCTTTGAAAAAAATCTTTGAGAGATAAAAGGAATCAGAGTAGGTAATGAAGAAACCAAATTATCACTCTTTGCAGATGACATGATGGTATACTTAGAGAACCCTAGAGACTCAACTAAAAAACTACTAGAAACAATTCACAACTTTAGCAAAGTGGCAGGATTCAAAATTAATCCACATAAATCATCAGCATTTTTATATATTACCAACAAAGTTCAGCAGCAAGAGATGCAAAAAGAAATTCCATTCCAAATAGCAGATGATAGGATAAAATATTTGGGAATCTATCTGCCAAGGAAAAGTCAGAAACTATACAAACTAAATTACAAAACACTTTCCACACAAATAAAACCAGACCTAATCAATTGAAAAAATATTAAGTGCTCATAGGTAGGCAGAGCAAACATAATAAAAATGACAATACTACCCAAACTAATCTACTTATTTAGTGCCATACTAATCAAACTCCAAAGAAATTATTTTACAGATCTAGAAAAAATAGTAGCAAAGTTCATTTGGAAGATCAAAAGGTCAAGGATCTCAAGGGGATTAATGAAAAAAAAGGCAGATGAAGGTGGCCTTGCTGTACCAGATCTAAAACTATATTATAAAGCAGCGGTCATCAAAACCGTTTGGTACTGGCTAAGAAATAGAGCAGTCGATCAGTGGCACAGGATAGGATATCAGGACAATCTAGGCAATAACCTTAACAATCTAGTATTCGATAAACCCAAAGACCCCAGCTTTTGGGATAAATACTCACTATTTGGCAAAAACTGCTGGGAAAATTGGAAACTAGTGTGGAAGAAATTAGGGCTTGACCCATACCTAACACCACATACCAAGATAAGATCTAAATGGGTTCATGATCTAAATATAAAGAGGGACTTTGTAAGCAAGTTAGAGGAACGTAATATAGTTTATCTCTCAGACCTGTGGAGATGGAATAAATTTATGTCCAAAGAAGACCTGGAACTCCTAATTGAACACCAGATGGATAATTTTGATTATATTAAGTTAAAAAGTTTCTGTACAAATAAAAGTAATGCAGACAAGATTAGGAGGGAAGCATCAAATTGGGAAATCATCTTTACATTTAATGGTTCTGATAAAGGCCTGATTTCTAAAATATATAGAGAATTGTCTCATATATATATATAAGAATTCAAGCCACTCTTCAATAGATAAGTGGTCAAGGGATATGAACAGACAATTTTCAGATGATGAAATTAAAACCATCTCTAGTCATATGAAAACTTGCTCTAAATCACTATTGATCAGAGAAATGCAAATTAAGACAACTCTGAGGTACCACTACACACCTGTCAGATTGGCTAAAATGACAGGAAAAGATAACGATAAATGTTGGAGGGGATGTGGGAAAATTGGGACATTAATACATTGTTGGTGGAACTGTGAATGGATCCAACCATTCTGGAGAGCAATTTGGAGCTCTGCTCAAAAAGTTATCAAACTGTGCATACCCTTTGACCCAGCAGTGTTTCTACTGGGCCTATATCCCAAAGAGATCTTAGAGGAGGGAAAGGGACCCACCTGTGCAAGAATGTTTGTGGCAGCCCTTTTTGTAGTGGCTAGAAACTGGAAACTGAAGGGATGCTCATCAATTGGAGAGTGGCTGAATAAATTATGGTATATGAATGTTATGGAATATTATTGCTCTGTAAGAAATGACCAGCAGGACAATTTCAGAGAGGCCTGGAGGGACTTGCATGAACTGATGCTGAGTGAAACGAGCAGAACCAGGAGATCATCATACACAGCAACAACAGTATTACATGATGATCAATTCTGATGGACATGGCTCTCTGCAACAATGAAATGTCTCAAACCAGTTCCAATTGTTCACTGAAGAAAACCATATACACACAGAGAGAGGGAAATGAAATATGGACTACAACGCAACATTTTCATGATCTCTATTGACATTTGCTTGCATTGTTTTGCCTTTCTCTGATTCTTTTTTTTTTTCTTGTAGATAGGATTTTTCTTGCATAACTTCTCAAGCATTTCAACATTATTAACATGTAGTGGACTTCCTGCCATCTAGGGCAGGGGAGGGGACTGGGGGCAAAATTTGTAATGGAAAGCTTTGTAAAGATCAATGTTGGGGAACTACTCATATATATGTTATACAAATAAAAAGCTTTAATAAAAAAAATAAATAAATAAACTTAAAAAAATCTTTGAAATATGTAAAAGTGTAATGATAGAAGGAAATTCAATCAACTAAGGAGTATTTGTTGAACACCTCCTTTGTGTTTAGTCCTATGTGGAGGAAGCAAGGATAAGATGGGGTCCCTATACCTGAATGAAATGAAATAAAATATTGTACACAAAGCGCTTTGTAAGTCTTAAAGAATTATATAAATGTCACCGGATATTACTGAGAGGGTAAAATTTGCATTTTTGTACCTCTAGGAATTTCATATACCAATGAAATGAGAGGTTCAATGTCTATTCTACCTTGCAGAATTCAGATAAGTGCTAGGAGTTCACAGAAGGGAAAGATCAATGTGTTCTGGGGTGACTGAAGAAGTGAGACTTCATCTGGGTAGAAGGGTAGGTAGGAATCTGTTATAAGAAGGGAAAGTAAGGCAACCCATTCAAGTAGAAAGAAACAATTGAAGTCAAAGAAAGGTACTAGACCCCTTCCTGCCCCTATCTGCCAGCCAAAAGCCCATTTCCAAGTTAATTTACAGAATTTATTGAACATCTACTGTGTTCAGAGTACTTTTAAGATTTTATGTGAAGATTAAGACTAGACAAGAAGCTATTCAAGGCCAGAGCCCACTTTGCTTCTTTTTAAAAGTATAATCTTCCTAAGTCTGAAAATAAAGAGTGCCAAACCCTGGATGCTGTGAAGTGCTCCCTAATGTAAACCTTGATTCCTACCCCTAATGAGTAAGACTAATTTGAAGAACTTCCAACACCAAGGAAGCACAAAGAGCTGCTTCTGAATTACTAACTTCTCACATTTTTTGAAAACCCCCAGAAATGTAAAAAGGGCATTATTTATTGTAATTTATGGAAATATATTAGAGAACTTCCTGATGTCACTGAAAAGGCTTAAATCATATTCAAAAGAGACTATTTAATAAAATGTTAGAAGGTGCTGCTTTTTAGATCTATTTGTTGAAGTGTTCCTAATTTTGACAAACATTTATGGAAGTGATTTTATTTTATTTTATTTATTATCTTTGAAGAAACATAAGTAATATACAGAATACTTTGAGACATGCTCAGAAATGTATTTGGAAAAAAGGATTCAAAATTTGACATGTTTTCTGTTGCTGTGTAATAAATCAGGGATCACTAGCCTATATACATAATTATTAGAATTAGTTTTCACAATATCAATAATTATGATCAGATAACTTAGAAAGTACGTGAGCATGAAGAAGGTTGATATAACACCTTAAAATATGCTGATTCACCTAATATGATCAACACTAGGCAAATATTATATCAAGCAACCCATATTGCTTTGCTCTGTTTGCAGATGACTGTAGATGCCAAATAAATCATTTGATATACAAGTTGGTGTTTGCATTTGTTATTAGCAATTTGGCTCAAATGAATATGTCCACCCATTGTGGAAGTTGATCATTTTTCTTGCAATCCCCTAAAAGAAAGAGAAAGAGAACTATTGGTCTATGAAGACATTTCTTCTATAGTTTGGTGATGAATAGCCTAGAGAACATATTAGTCAAAAATTTTGCAATTCTCAAAAAAGTCAGAGCTCCTCTGTCCAGATCATACCTGCCTTGTGTACCCACCCCCTGACATCTTTTATCTGTCATGTAGCCCATCTGTAAAGTGATGGAAAAGGGCTGGATTAAATGAGTGTGGATTTGATAGTTTTAACATTTTACAGTCCTGATTATATAACTTACTTTCTATGAATAAACAAGTAAAAGAGGAAAAGAGATCAACTTGACCCTCTTTACCACCTCTATCTCTGACATCTGCACAATCACAAAAGTTCCATAGATATATGGATGAAATTTGAATGTGCTGTATATAAAATATTCTGTAAATTTAATCTAATTCTGTTACTGCTCTTTTATTCTTTCATGCTGCTTGAAGCGCACTAAGTATATGGAGAGATGGAGTGATGGGCCAAAATTCTGGCCTTTGAATAGGAAAATTAACTGAGTTGAAAAAAAGAGGAAATAACCAAGAATCTGAAATACTTAGTATGCAGAATTCTGTAGAATGGTGGCCAAACCAAACTATTTGTGATAAAAGGAAGAACATCTTTGATTATGATAAAAGAGATTTCGCTTAAAAAAAAACTCACAAAACTTCTTTTATTCAGCATAATTTTTATACACATAGGCAACCAGATGTTTCTTTGTGAACATTTAAGAGGATGGGGGGAAAGGGAAGAGAATGAAAAAAAGCTAATTGTCCATCTTGAGAACATTTAACTTTGACAAATGGAGAATTATAAGAATAAGCCTGACATCAAATGGATAGTTGATGACCTACCATCTCTAATTCAGAATTTATTAGTGTAATTTATATCACAAGAACTGTTTGCCAAGAAACTGCATCTATTTAGCTAAATAACTATTCAAAATGGATTTTACAAGAATGGGGCCCAAGCTTAGTTATGCCCAGTTTTGTATATTTGCTTCTTATTGGGTATCTAAGGTGCTGACTAAAGCTTCAGGTACAGTCTTTACATTGCTGAAGATATTAAACTACATACATGTTATTTTTTTTGCCCTCTGGGCCACATGTCCAATCTTCTTTAGCATAATTGATGTTGAACAATTCTTTCTTTTTTGGAGCCTATTTTCAGATTGGATGAGACTTAGAGGCAATCTCGTCTACTTTCTACCTGCTACTACTTTTAAGTCACTGTGTCCCCATTTAGAAAACATGAGTTATAGAAGATTTCTCTGATATTAAGGTGCTTTAAGAATATTTTTTCCTGTGTTAACCCTTCAAAAAGGCTGTTCTACTTTTTTCTTGCAATACATTTCATTTTGATAAGTAGATTTGTAAATGCTCTGGTAAAGAATAGAAAACAAGTTCAACTTATTTTCCTAAAAATTCTTCCAAAGAATGTGATGTTAAAGTACATGTTGACTTTTGTAGAAGTTCCTAAAAATGTGAAACTATCTTTTTTTTTTAAATGTCAAGCTATTTTCTTCTAGGCACATAAATTATGTCACTTAACTCCTAGCCATTTTGGAGGCATACAAATTTAGGGAGGGAAATGTAATGTTTCTGTTGAGCCTTTGTCACTTGAAAATCTGGTTCCCTTTGGATAACATGAATGGGCTCTATATTGAGATAGGAGCCACGTGATACCTTGTTTTCTAATTTAAACTCTACTAGTGAGGTCAGTTCAGGAATAATCAGGGACAAATCAAAGAAATCAAAGTGGGTACTATAAATTTGTCATTTCAAGTTTTTATTTCCTTCCATCTTTCTTCTTGATCATTTTTAATCTTTTTGTCCTCAATAGTATTTTATTTTTACAAATACATGTAAAAATAGTTTCAATATTTATTTTTGTAAAAGTTTGTCTTCCAAAATTATCTACCCCCTTTCCTTACCTCCCCCCTCCCCAAGGCAGCAAGCTATCTGATGTAAGTTAAAGATGTGCTATCCTTTCAAACATATTTACATATTTGTCATGTTGTACAAGAAAAATCAGGCCAAAAGGAAAAAAAAAACAGGAGAAAGAAAAAACAAACAAAAAGATAAAAAATACTATGCTTCCATCTGCCTTCAGTATCCATAGTTCACTCTCTGGATGTGATCAGCATGTTCCATCTCAAGTCTATTGGAATTGCCTTGAATCACTGCACTGTTGAGAAGAGTCACTTCTTGCTCATTCTTGTCACTGAGAATCAAGACAAAACAAATAAAAAAATTCTACTGATGGGATGAAGGGGTTTTCCCAGGTAAGAAGGAAGTTTGATGGGTCAACCATAACTATTTTCCTCACATACAACACCATTCAGTATTGCTGAAGCAGAGAGAAATCCATTTTGAGTCATATACTTTTGACATAATGAAAAATCCTGGAAACATTTGTCTACAGAATTAAAGTATCCTGGGTCAGGGAGTTGATAGTTTTATAGAACTTATAAGGATTAGAATTTTGTGTTCCATTTGGAATGCCAAATTTTAGTCATTGGATGATATCTATAACATGGCAACCAAGGTGGTGAAAAACCTTAAGATCATGCTTTTTATAAGCATGTTGATCACAACATTAACAGTTGAAGGAAATGGTGATGTTTAACTTGGAGAAGAGAATTATGGGAGACACAATGGCTATCTTTGAGTACTGAACCATTCCCGGGAAAGAATACTAGCTCTGGAATTAGATGCCCTGTGTTCAAAATCTGTCACTTAATATCTGTGTCACCTTAAACAGGTCACTTAACTCCCTGAGTCCTAGATTCCTCATCTTAAATGAGAAGATTGGACAAGATGTCCTCCAGGGTATTTTCCAGCTCCCAAAGAGCTATCATTCAATGATCCCAGAAGAGGGATTAGACTTGCTCCATGTACCCCATAGATTAGACAGAAGCAATAGTTACAAAACACAAATTTAGGTTTAAATTCACAAAGAACTCTTTAACACTTAGAAATCCCTCAGAGATAATGGATTCTCTCATAGAAGTCTTTAGCCAAATAGGTTCAAAGTCCATTATAATTCTCTGAAAAAATATAGGCTTGTGTACTCATCATTATGATAAGTAAATCAATTTGATTCCTCAACAAATATTTATTGAGTATCTTCTCTGGACAAGGTTCAGCAGGATATTATAGGGGGAAGCAAAGATAAATAATAAACTCCTCTCCTTAAGGAGCTTGCAACATATTTAAGATGGGAATGATAAGACAAGTATATAAATAACAATAGAACAAGGCAGCATATGACAGGTATTTTAAGGAAGAAGGGCAAACAGAGTAATATGAAGGTATTAGAAGGGAGAAATTCCATTTGGTTGGGGAAAAACAGAGAAGATTTCATGGAAGAGGTAGCAATAGATCTGAGCCTTGAAGGACAGAAAATCACAAGAAATTTTATGTGATATCAGAGGTCTGAGTGGAATGTAGATATTTCAGTGAAAAATTTCATGTAAATTTTTCTTCTGTTTCCTTGGGAATAGTTTCTTCCAAAATCTGCTGGATCAAATAATAAAAGTTCCATTTATCTTTCTGTGATTACTTAGATGTTGATGAAAGATTCTGATTCTGCTGGCTTCAGTGATGGGCCCACTGCCTCAAAGTGCCCCCCTGCCTCAGCCCAGAAAACTTCTCTGAAGTTGTAGTCTTCTCTGACTCCAATGTAGTGTCTGTCCTAGAGATGGCACTGTTGCCTTTCTTTCCCTATGACTGATCTGGCAAGAAAGTTTTAATTATAAAACAAAAGAATTAAGCAGCACGGGAAAGGGATGCTGTAGTATCTCTGGTGTTTAAGCCTCTACCATTCAGATACTTGTTTCCCTACCTTCCTGGCTGTACAACCCAGATAACTTTGTGATCCTTTTTTCTTAGAAAGAAAAAAGAAAAGATTATATTTGACCATCTTTTAAAGAAATCTTTAGAATTTTGTTCTTTGAAAATAAGGCATTGGAAACTTCAAACAATGTATATGAAGGCAATATTTTTTGGGGTAGGAAATTCATTTAGCAGAAACCCTTTAGGTTTCAAGTCAGTCCCTCTCCCCTTAATTCTCTGGATCCAAAAGAAACTAATAGTTAATGGCATAGTAATTGCCCAGAATTAAGTCCTCCAGATGGCATTTTGGCCTCTATGTTTTGCACTTGCTATGTTTTCAGGGATAATGTTAAATGATTATCACATGAGATTTGAAAAAATAGGATGTGGGGTATCACGTTGAGAATACAGACTCTTTTCTTTAAAATGACAGCCTGAATTGGGGAAGATAGAAGAGAAGAAGAGAAAGGGAGGAGAGAAGGGGAGAGAATAACAGAAGTTCTTTGTTAGGACTCCTAGTCTTTTCTTTTCTTTTTTTGCTAAGGATGAGGCTTGGATTAGATCTATAAGATTTTTTACTCCAAGATTCTGGGTTTTTGTTTTGAAGTAAACTTTTTCATATGAAAAAAGAGGGGCTTTGATCCCTTGAACTAGGAGGAGTCTTGCAATTCTTGATAATTTTTTTTTTCCTCTGCCCTCCCAATCTTGCAGTTCTTAAATCTGGACTTCCTAGTATAACAATTAATCATTATACTAGTGATGATTGTCATAACATATGATTCTATTTATTCTTCTCTTCTGGGCCCACTGCCAGACTTTTTTTTTCCTCCTTTAGAAGGGTCCTTCTCTATCCTTCTGTTTCCACACCTAAATCAAGTCAACAACCATTCATTAAGTGCCTACTATGGATTAGACACTGTGCTAAGCATTAGGAATACAAAGAAAAGTAAAAATCGTTCTTGCTCTTGAGGAGTTCACAATCTAAAGGGAATGACAATATGAAAAAAACTGTACAAGAAAGAATTAGAGAGGACAAATTGGAAATCTCAGAGGGAAGTGAGAAAGACTTCTTGAAGAAGAGGAGGGGTATAACTGAGATTCCAAAGAATCCAGGAAGACCAAGGAGGCAGATGTGGAGGGAAAGAATTCTGGGCATGGTAAGACAGCCTTAGAAAAGCCCTGAGATAAGCCATGGAAGATCTGTGTATGGCCCAATAAGACTGATAGAAAGGTGGATTTGGGATTTGGCTAAGAGGGTGAGACCTTCCTTCTTGGGGATGTTATTTTCCATTAACTAACCTGAGAGGTTCTTTACCAAGGTGGCTATCAATAAAATAAAGAGGATAGAAAAGCAATCAGGCTATACTGGAAGTGTGATTTATCAGAAGGAGGAAGGGAATAGAATACATTCTTCTCCATTGTAATTTAATCATAAGTGGAAAGTACAAATCAAGACAATCAACAAAGACTGCAGCATATCATTTCAAACTCTGAGTTTTCTCTCTTCTAACTAGAAACAAACAAGAGGCCTTGTGGCTTCATTATGCAGAATGATGATGAACCTAAGTTTACTATGCTAAGGATGAGAGATAAGACAGCAGCCCTGACAGATCAGCAAAACTCTCTTTTACAGTTAGAGATTTTTATTTCATGCATCCCTTTAGAAATAAAATGCAACACTGTAGCCTTCTCAGCATAAGGGAGTTCAGAGATAAGGTGACCTTGATGAATCCAAGTCAAGATTATGAATAATTTACTAGTAATAAAATACAAGGAGAGAACATTTTCCCAAACAGGCCACCATTTTTTTCCAAATGTCATTAACTGGTCTATAGCAACTTTTCTTTGTATTTGTGGCATAGATCTATGATCAGCAGAAATAGGAACATTGTTATGTGAGAATATCAGCTTGGTTTTGCCTTATCTACAACACAACAAATAAACCTACTCCTTTGCATAAGATGCTTGGAAATGGAGCATATTCTCAAAATCCCTTAATATTTAAAATGTCTATCAGTGCAATGCATCTTATGCTGAATGATGAGTGAAGATAAAATGAACAGTCAGGACACGGTCCTTGCTCTCATAGGGTTTATAATCTAATAGGAAAAATGATTTGGATGCATATGTATAATACAACATATATAAGATAAATTAGGACAACTGTGATGATTAGAGGACAGAGTAATTCCTTCTGATTGGGAAGCTCAGAAAAGGCTTCATGGGAAGAAATAATATTTGAACTAGACCTTGAAGAATGGAGAGAAATTATGCATTTGGAAATAGCAATAAAGATTTTTCCAATGCAAGCAATAATAAATGGTCCAATTGTATGGAGTAAAAATTAGCTGGTGGCAACGAGGTGGTGCAGTGGATAGGGTTTTGGACTGGAAATCAGGAAGACCCAACTCTATGGGTTTAAATTCTGCCTCAGACACTTAATCAGAAACTCTGGCAAATCATTCTTTTCCTTGGTTTCCTCATTTGTTCAAAGAGCTGGGAAGGAAATGGCAAACCATTCCAGTATCTTTGTCAAGAAAACCATATAGAATCATAAAGAACTGGAAAAGATTGAAACAACAGAACAACAACAAAGGATAGTTGTAAGAGACAAGACTGAAAAAGTTTATTGGTGCCAAATTACAGATGTCTTTAAATGCCAAGTGGAGGAGTTTGGATTTTATTTGGAAGGTTTTTTGAGCAAGGTAATGATATGGCCAGAGTTCTGCCTTATGAAGATTAATTTAACAGTGTTGTGCAGAATAAGTTGAAAGGGAGAGAGATTGAAGGGAAGGAAACAAAGTGGGAGGTTAAAGTAATATGTGCATAAAACAAAATTCAGGATTTTGTTTAGCCAGGAAACTGTTGTAAATAGAAACTTGATATTTCCAAATTTCTTGAATTTAAATCATAGGATCCTGAATCTCTATGCTGTGATAAAATCCAAACTGTCAGCTTAAAAATGGGACACTGAATTCTTGGGCATCAATTGGAGTTAAATTAATAAGAGAATGATTGCAAGGCTAGTGAGCAGTCATCTTCATGCATGAATCATAAATATCTGCAAAGTGGATGCATTATAATCAGTGCTAGAGTGTAAAAAGATGAAGGGGAAAGTATGAATATTCAACATCTGATTTTTCACCATCATACCAAGGTATCAGTGGCAGCAAGCTCAACTACATGACATGGAAGCTGTGGCTAGGATCAAGTAAGGTAGTTGTCAAACTCCAGGATCACCAGACAATAAGGAACTGCTGGAACACTACTATTCCTCAGGAAGTGCAGAAATAAGCCACAGATTTGGGAGCTGGGAGATCAGCAATTTAGAATCAATAACCAAGTTGAAAAGGGTTAGGATCTGAGAGGTCCGTAACTGTGCAGAATGAAAGTCTAGATTTGGTAGGAGGATCACAGAAGAACATAAATTTAGAAGTGTAAGGGACTTTAGTTCTGTTTCTTCATTTTACAGATAAGAAAATTGAGGCACAGAGGAGTTAAGAGAGTTGCCTGAAGTTGCATAGCTGATAATTATCTGAGGCAGGATGTGACCGTAGGTTTTTCTGACCCCAAGTCTAGTGTCATATTTATAAAATTGTTGTTGTTCAGTTGTTTCAGTTATATCCAGCTCTTTGTGATATCATTTAGAGTTTTCTTGGCAAAAATACTGGAGTGTTTTGCCATTTCCTTCTCCAGCTCATTTTGCAGATGAGGAAACTGAGGTAAAGAGGGTTAAATGACTTGTTCAAGAGTTAAAGAACCAGTTCAATAGTTAGCAAGTATCTGAGGCCAGTTTTGAACTTAGGAACATGATTCTTCCTAACTCCAGGTGCATTGTTCTATCCACGACACCAAAGAGCAGCCATGTATCTATCAAACCATGCTGCTGCTAGGCAGCCAAAGGAGAGATCCTGATACCGGGCAGAGTTTTGTAATTCTTGTTGAGTGTAGACAACATCAGTACTCAGTAGTGTTCTGGGAGTAGTTAGAATCAGGGGAATAGGGGCTTCAAGAACACTTCCATGCATCTGAGGAAAGAAAATAAGTTCCTTGTGGGCAGGAACTGTTTTGCCTCTAGATTTGTATTCCCATCTCCCAGAGCAATTCCTGACGCAGAGTAAAACTTAATAATAAATGCTTGCTGACTGATTCATAGCCACTTAGGAAACCTACAATCTTTTAATCTGACTTCCAATTCAGCATAGTAAGATCTTGATTAACTGAAATCCTCAATTAAAGGGATTTAACCTGCTGAATCTCATTTCAGTTCGACGAAACAGTCAAATGGCAAGAAAATAAGCAGATATTAGAGATTTAGGCCAAAGGAAAGAAGTAACAAAAAGTATGTCCTGCAGCTATTAAAGATTTAGCCCAATCAGAGACAGCTTCAACAGACAGCTACATTTGCAGTCCTGGACAATGAGAATTGATGTTCAAAATGATGAGCCTGAGGCCTTACAGAATCCTCAGTCATCAAAGAAAGATTTAATATGTTCACTAGACTCTACTTAGTAGGGCAAGAAATTGCTCCAATTCACTTCAGAAAGACTTTTAAAAAAGGTTTTTATGACTATTTCATGTTTTAAACAACCCCAAACCAGATTAACTCATTCCCCAAATATTTTAGTTAGTGAAATCTTGACAACATTGAATCCATAATAATTGTTTTGGGGGGCATTTCCACAGATTTCAAGGGTAACTGTGAAACAAGAATGTTTTTAATCACCAAAGAAATGATAGAAAACATATCTTATTCTTTAGAATAATTATGGAATCAAAGAATCTCATGACTGGAATGGATGCAGAGGTCACCCAGTCTAACCCTGATCTGAGTAGCATGTCCTTCTACAACTTGCAAATGAATTATTTTCCAACATTCCACTTAATGATTTCTAGGAGTGTGAAACTCATCATCTTGTGGGGCAGTCTATTATATTCTGGGAAACTTCTAAGTTTTAAGAAGTTTTTCTTTAGATTTAGATTAAATTTTGCTTCACTACTTCTACCTATTGTTATTAGTTTTGCTATTTGGAGAAAAATAGAATAATACCATACTTCTTTCAGACTTTCAAATGATTGAAGATGTGTAGCTAGTTTCCTATAAGTCTTTTATTTTCTTCTCCAAGATAACCATATAGTTCCTTCAATTTATGCTCTTATAGAATAGTTTTGAATCCCTTCATCATCCTAGTTGCTTCTGTTTAGACATATTTATGGATTTTTTTGTCATTCTTAAAATGTAGTACTCAGAAAAGAAAAAAAATAATTTATTAAAGTCTTTTCAGGGAATAATACAATGAGACCACCAACCCCTCCATTCTGGATCACTGATGTAGCTTAATTTTAAATGACTTTAAACTTGTCTAATTTGTAGTTTACTGAACTCTATTCTACTGAAACCTCCTATTCTCTTTCACTATAACTATTGTCTAACCCAAAGCTTCTTAAACTGTGGGGCAAAATCCCAGATGGAGTCTCAGAACTGAATGTGGGGGTTATGAAATTATGATTTATTATCAGTAAACATTTGATTTGTTTACCTTGATTTTACATACTTGTATACTCAGGATGTATAAACATTTCTCTGGCAAAAAGAGGTCACAAATGAAAAAAAAAAGTTTAAGCAGCTCCGGTCTAGCCTTATCATCCCCATTCTGTACTTGTTCAATGATATTTTTTAAATTCACAAATAGAAAGTTTATTAAATTTCATCTTGCTGTGGCATGGGTGGATGGGCCTATGAGGACCAGCCCTCAAAGAATACACTAATATTCCCTTCTTGGTTTCAGTCCAAGTGACTACTCAGGGGTTTGTATTATGGGATGATGAAGTCTTCTAATTGACTGCAGAGTTGGGAAAAAAAAATTATTACTTAGGAACTGCTAAATCAGAACTGAATTCAGATGCAAAAAGGTCAACCCTCCCTTTCATTGAAATTTTTTTCCTTTTTGGCTTTAAGGAGACAGGATTACTTTGAGGTGCATTTGAGAGCCAAAGCAGGGAAAGGCACCTTTCCTTTCTCTCTCTTGATTATGATGATTTTGAGGACTTGATCACCTCTGTCTCTGTTATATTCTAGTCTTAGAATCTCATAATGAATACTCATCTTCAGAGTTGTAGATGTCTAGGTATGAATCTATAAGGTGCTGAGAATTTATAATATAGCATCTTATGATCTGGCTTTTCCCTTTTCCTGAAATTTGCATGGAATGTAGGAGTAGGATAATAGAAGTAGTACCTCAGCAGGGGATGGAGCCCAGCATTTATCTGTGGACCTCTGGCTTGCTGATGCTAATAGTGATTGGGAAGTAGTAGATCTAAAGAAGATATATTACTGTGTTTGCCCCATTGCTTCAGCCTATCAGCATCTTTATGGATTCTTATTCTGTCACATAGCAGGTAAGTTATACTTTTTGGCTTCATGTTAACCACAAATTTGATTAAAAATTCTACTTATGCTTTTGTAGTGGTCCTCTAGGCTACCATCCACCCAACTACACTTGTAGGTTTGCTCCTCTTAAGGATAATTACCCTAGGTTTAAGGTCCTCTTTGTGGTTGCACTACTAAAACTATATCTTATGAATCTCAATGGATAAATTTATTTTGACTTTAGTCAATGAGAGCATACAGTTAATTTAACACAGTACTAAGTAAAATGGCACAATTACAAAAATTATGACAAAGCAGCCCCCTGATAAATTTGAGATGTACCCTTTCCCAAGTGCAACCAGTATGAATTGGAACAGTGGACTCACATGGAAATCATTAACTAGAGGGACATTCCTGTAGAGGACATGAATGACTAAGGTATGAATAAGGATTTAGTAACATATGCTTCAGATGTATGCTTCAGATGATTTAGGGCTACAGATGTCATTCTGCTGCTTCTGTTGACCTTGGTCTTGCAGCCTTTTTGCCAGACTCTGCTCTGCTGAATGCAGCCAAATGGTACCTTTTGGCATGTTGCTTTTCTGTTCTGCTGCTTGCTTCCAGACACTGCTTAGTCATAGTCTCTATGATCTTCAGTTTTGGGCTCAGATTTGATCTTTGATTAAGATACTGATATTCTTTCACAAAAAGCAGGAATGTTTCTCCAAGGACTAGAAGAATCCTTCCCATTTATGTTTCTTCAGAGTCTCTAATATGGTACTTCCCATCTCTAGAAAAATAAAATCTTAGATGCTGGTGCCAAGTGCTAAACTCTCTGAAATAGAGCCAAGGATATCATCAAGCTAATACCCTTATTCTTAACCTTTGCCTTGATGTCCTCATACTTCTCTGCTGGTAGAGACCCTAATCTAGAACCCCTCCTCTGTCTATCGTTTGTACACATAGCTCTGATGCTTAGCTGTGGTCTCTAGCATCTCCAGTTTTGGATTCAACTGAAATTTTGGCATTGTTGTGCATTTTTGGGAAAAAAAACCTGTAACTTAGGTCCTAAAATCCACAGAAGTATTAATTCTTGCACCTATCATCTTCTGATCCGGATAGCAGGATCAGGTTCCAAACTTTCTCACCTCTTATTGACTAATCTTGACTCTATAGCTAGATCATACTACACTGGACATTGCCATGTGCTTCTATTATTAATTGTTATAGTTAATGCTATTGTTAATAAAGTGGATAGAGAAATTCTATTATTCTATTCTATTATTAATGGAGTGGGTAGAGAAATCCCCTCTTTCTACTTGTTGAATTCTCTCCTAAGGTTCAAGATAAAAAGTGAAGAACTTATTTCAGGAGCTGAATTTTTTTTTTCCCTAGCTGTTTTTTTTTTTTCCTTGACCAGTTCCACAGTTCCATTCTTTGCTTTAAATTTTCACAAGGTTATAGGTACCTAGGACAAATCCATTATTTCTGCCAGATTTTTTTTTCATCTTCATCATTTCAAATGACTTGACATTTTAAATGGACATCTACTTACTCTTATTGTCTTTATAATTTCCCTTTATCTGCCATAATTTTATTCATCATATTGGGAGTACTCAATTGATCAGGGATTCTGTAATCACCCTTCCTTCCACTTTGGTGCTGCATTTTCATTTAAGCTATTGATAAAAACTTTGAAAAGAATGACATCAAAGGTAGAGCTCTTTGGCACTCAACAGATACCTTCCTACAACTTAAAAACTATCTCTTAATCAATACTCCTTAGGGATAGCAATTGTCAGTTCCAAATACACTTAGTTGCAGTTGTAATAACACCTATTCCATATTTCTCAAGACAGTTAATTGGGGCACTTGAGTTTGAATCTTTCCTCAAACATTTACTAGCTGATTAACCCTTAGCAAATCACTTAACCACTGTCAGGTTCAGTTTTCTTATCAGTAAATTGGGAATACTAATAGTGTTTGCCTCCCGGAGTCATTGTGCTGATCAAAAACTTAAATAATACTATGAATGTTGTAATTACAATTATATTATGAAAGGCTTTATCAAATATCAAACTATCAGAAAAGGAAATGAGGTTAGTCTTACGACCAAATCCTCAGTATCTTAAGAGGTTTAGTTCTAATGCCAGCTTCTATTTGAAGTCTTTCCTTATTCATTTCAGCAATTAAGGATTACTTTGTGCCAGGATCTGAGTAAGTCTGAGAATACAAAACTAATGAATCTATTTCTTCTGCTAAGGAGCTTCCCTTTTACTGATCCTTCTAATTGAGTGTTCTCTTTCTTTTCATATTTTATTTTTCTCATTTGTGTACCTTATCATTAGAATGTAGGTTCCTTGAGGTTAGGTACTATTTCATTACTGTCTTTGAATCCACAGTATCAGTATCATAACTTTCAAAGAACACTTAAATTTTGATGAATTGAATCAAATGATTGCTCAAGTTGAACCAATGTTCTCTTCTAATAATCACCATTTTGCATTCTTAGGGAGTAACCTTTTTTGAGATGAAGAGCAATTGACTATAGATTGAAGGAGATTTAGATTAGGAGATTAGATTTGGGACTATATAAATATAACTGTGATATTGAATTGTTTTGTTTTTTAGGTTAACAGATTCACTATCAAAAGGAAATGTCATCTAGCTAGTTTTCACAACACATTTTCCTTTTTCTGAAGATATTGGGCAAATCCTGATATTAGCCAGTCACGCACAAGCGCCCACTGCTTTTGCATCTAGTTCACCCACAATTTTTTATATCCCAGGGAAATATATCTGTTAAGTAGAGCCAGCTCAGGAGGAAAGACCATACAGGAGAAGATAAATAGTGTTCCACTCATGCTGTTTCCTATTGATCTTTATTTTCTTTGGTCTCCTACTAGTTTTTTTCTTTCTTTCCTATATCATCAGATAACTTTTCTTTGTACTTTGTTCTTATGAAAGTTTTGATACGAAAGCCAGTGGGAAGGAATGGGAGTACTTTCATAACTTATTGGCAAACTTGTGAGTGCTTAGAAGACAAGGCTAGAAGAGTGAAAACGCTATCAAGACTCAAGAGAGGATCTACTGAAGGAACTGGGGAAGTTCATCCTGGGACAGAGAACTTTTAGGAGGCACATGATATCTCTGTTCAAGTAGCTGAAAGATTATCATAAGGATTGGACTTTTCCATAGTTTTAGGGGATTGGACTTGAAGTAATGTGTGGAAGATTTTAAGGAGGCAGATTTAGGCTTGATATTAAAGGAACATTGTTAAGATTAGAGCTACCTCAAAGTATAATGGACTATCTATAAAGTTAGCATATTCCTTCTCAGTAGAAACTTTTATTTTAAAAAGTTTCATTGATATTTTTTGTTGCACTGTAGCCATTTCTTAATATAACTTATCTTTTACTCTCCTCCTTTCATCCCCCAAAAAACAAAAACACAAAACTCTCCCTTGTTGCAAAGGAAAAAAAGCTTAAGTCTACCTGAGTTGAACAGTATATGAATGTCTTCACATATACCGTAGTATTTTATCTCCTTATTGAGAGAAAGAAAGTATTTTTCATTGTCAGTCATATGGATCCTAATATTAGACATTGCCTTTAATATAAGTTCACTTCCCTTTTGCCCACAATTTTCATTTATATTGCTTCAGTCATTGTCAATACAATATTGCTCTTCAGATACTACTTTCTTTGCTCCATGTTGATTCATACAAATATTTCTATGTTCTTATGCATGTCTCTCCTATGCTTCATTTCTTTTTTTAATTAAATTTTATTTTTTTAAATTGTCAAGCATTTTATTTTTTTCTCCCTCTTACCTCACTCCCCTTCTCCCCACCGAAGGAAAAAAGAAAAACAAAATCCTCATGCATCATTTCTTATGGTACAGTAATATTTCATTACATCTAAATACCATTATTTGTTTAGCTACTCCTCAACTGACAAGCATCCATTTTTTTCTCTTTTTTTTTTTTTCCTGCACTAACATAGAGATCTCCAAGTGAAGGCTGAAGGATCACTTGTTAAAGATATTAAAGAAGGGATTCTTCTTCAGGTACGTGTTTAAACAAAGACCTCTGAGCTCCACCAAAACTCAGAGCTCTGTAATTTTTGGTGGCAGAAGTATTGACCTAGCATGATATTAGCCATTCCTAAGTCCATATTTTGGGGGAGTAGTCCATGAGCTTGAGGCAAAATAATGGACTGGATTCTTGGTGTGGGAAGCAGTTATACTTCATTCTGTTTTAGGACTACTCTTACCAATTTGATATTTTGTATCTTGAGCTAAAGTCTACCTAATAATGGAATGGATAGAATAGTGAAGCCCATTTCTATTATTGATGATAAAATTCAGGGTTCATGCTCTATAGATACTGCATCAGTAACTCTGTTTTTACATATGAAGGACAATCCTTTTAAAACTACTTATATAACCTTTAATATTATACACTATAACACATTTTTAATATTATTGCCTGTATTCATTCAGTGCTGAATGATTTAGGAAACAAGCACTTTTTAAATAAATACCTTCTTTGTGCCAGGTACCATGGTAAGCACTTTATAAATTTTATCTCATTGATGCTCAGAACCACCCTGAGAGGTAGATACTATTTTTATTTTCATTTTACAATTTGAGGAAGCTGACACAGGAAGGGTCTAATTTCCCAGAGTCACACAGCTGGTAAATTATCGAGGCTAGATTTGAACTCAGCCTTTGCTAACTCTTGGCCCAGCAACTTATCTTCTGCCACTACCTAGTGATCCCAATAATTTTCTAGGGACTTTCTTTATAAGAGCTCAGCATAGCAGGCAATCTAAGTACTCCTATTTTATAGAAAAAAGTCAACTCAGAATAGTTAATAGCTAGCACTAATATAAACCCCTTTAAAGTTAAGTTGGCAGAACTGGGACTGGAACCCAGGTCTCCTGCTACTTAATCTAGTGCTCTTTTAGCTTTTCCCATAAATGATAATAATTCAAAGGTCTAAAGAACCATGAATTTGTCAATTTGGATATTTCCTTAGGCAAATTACAACCCATTTATGACTTGGCAAATTGTCTTACAGAGTTGCTCTGGCCTGAAAAATTTATCATCTGGTGGAACTCTATTATACTTAAGTAGACTGGTCCACAGAAGGTATATATACATAATACACATACATACAAATGTACATACACATATCTATATTCATACTGTACTATGCTGTCTATATAAAATATTATATATATATTTGCAATAGTATATACATAATCTAAAGGAAATGTACTTTCTATCTCTGGGTTCATATGTCAAGTCTTTCTAGCTTAATGACACACTTTATGCATCACTGGCAAAATTTCAAGAACTCAGAATGACTGCTACAATGAGACAGGAAGGCTATTTTTTAGTGGAAGATAAATGAATGAATGAGAGATTATTTATTTACTGTTTCCTATGTGACAACAGAGGGTAAAGTGCTAGTGGTATAAATAGAAAAAAATCAGATATTATCTTCCCTCAAAAAATTTTATTCTTATAGGGGAAGATATTATCTATCTATCTATATCTATACCTAAATGCCTCTATGAATGGTTATCAGAGAAGGATGTTCAGGGAAGGCCAGTAGAGTTGTAAATGTGTTAAGTATTTTTTTTTTGCTTTAGTTACACTTTGATTGCTGAGCATTTTTGGAGGTAGAGATTATATTCCATTGTACAGTGCCTTGCACACAAAAACTACTTAATTAACATATCAGGTGATGTTAATTTTAGTATATCTTTCATATATCTCTTACAATTCAATTCAATAAACATCCATCAAAGGTGCCTATTCTAGGTAAGGCATTTTGTTATTGCATTGAGGCCAGTCGATAATATTTGACATTTTTATAGTACTTTAAGGTTTTCAAAGTGCTTCAAATTCATTATTTCCTCTGAGCCTCACAAAATTCTGAAGGGTAGATACTATAGTTATAATTAACCACATTTTTTAGATAAGAAAACTGAGTATCTGAGAAGTCAAATGATTAGTTCTTGGTCACAGAACTAGAATATATCAGTGGTAGGATTCAAATTCAGGTCTTCTGGTGCCAAGTCTTATTCTCTTTCTTTTTTCTCTTGCTATTTTTCATAATAATAGATATGACCTCTGAAACTGCAAAGGCTGTGGTCTATGCAAAGCAATAGACTGATTTCCATTACCACCCTGAACATGTCTGGCTTGTGTAGGAGTGAATCTGTAATAACTGCCCAGATAAAAATATTCCATGTTGGAGGCTTCGTTCTACTTTGTATGTACAGATTAATCAATACTGTGCTTGCAGTTTTCGAAAAAAGCTCCTTGCTGAAATTTTGTAATGATATGTTTAGACACCACTGCTGAAAAACATGATCTTAAAGATGAAAGAAGATGAATAGCTTCAAAGGGAGATGGCTTTCTCCCCTCCTACAGTAGAAAATGTAGTCCTGATGAAGAATAATGATAAAGGTCCTCTCCATACCACCCAAATAAAATGCTCCATTTCTTGAGCATTTTATTCAACCAGTTTCAACCTGGCATAAAACATTGACATTTCCAGTTTCTAATAATTTTTTCTGGTTCATAACATTTTCTTGCTCTAGTTCACTATAAAAACCTTGTAAGGCATTTCCTTTCTCCCTAAAAGTTCACTTGCTCCTTACAATGTCTGTATACTAGAATTTGGTGGGGTTACCTGCCTCACACTGCTTTTTTTTCTCAAATGATTTAATAGAATACGGCAGTCTCTGCAGGTCAGCAGAAGGATGCCATTAGGTTAGGCATCAGAACAACCAAATTAAACATTTAGATATCCTAAATGTGAGTAAAATGGATTCAAGTATACAATGACAAATGTTATTCATACTGTATTTATGGATACTAGATCTCAGGAACAGTAAGTAATGACAGAAATGTACAAGATTTCAAGCTAATTCTAGCTAATAATTCTTGTTCCTTTTTAAATCCTCTAGGAAATAAAAGCTGCTTTTGGTAAAACATGTGGGGGAAAGTTTTAGATGGGTTTTAACTTAATTCAAAATTGTCAATTATAAGGGAATTGCAATTCTACTTAATGTAATTGTAGAAGGCTTAGACATATCTATTGAATTTGCCAATTGAAAGTATAAATTTCATATATATACATATATGCATATATATATATATATATATATATATTTATGTCTTAAATGAGTTGGAGAGGGGCAAAGCACTTTAACCACTGAATGAAATCAGATGAACCTACATAAAGAACTATTGGAGTTAATTGAAAGTATTAGATGCACCTATGGAACAATGTATATTATAATCAATTTAAATTGAGATTACAGCAGACATATTCCAGAAGCAAGACAGTCAAATAATTTCTCAGGACTAAAGGAAATCTAATTATCACTTTTCTCTCTTATCAACCATTGACCTGACTTTTTGGTTTTAGAAAAGCCAGAAAATTTCGATTCACCATTGGTATTGGTATCAGTCTTTGCACTGGTTACTCCTAGTACTATAATGTATTCCTATCTCACCTCTATCTCTCAGAATCCTTAGTTATAATTGTGGAAGATTATTTTAAAAGAACTCTCCTTTTAAAAAAGTAAAACTGAAAATAAAAAAAAAAATTATATTTTTTCCTGATCAAAAAGTTCCTTAGAAAGTGAGTCATGGATCCAGAATAAATGACCCTTTCTTGATTATGGATGAAGGGTAAAATTGAAATTTGAACAAGTAGAACCTCTTGTCTTCTTTTGCTTTCCTAAAAATGGTTATTTTTCTTTTACTCTCTTAACTCCCTTCAATCTGGCTGCTGACCTCATAATTCAACTGAAACTCCTTTCTTATAACTTAC
The DNA here is from genome assembly GCA_023553655.1 of Myrmecobius fasciatus. Lineage (NCBI taxonomy): Eukaryota > Metazoa > Chordata > Mammalia > Dasyuromorphia > Myrmecobiidae > Myrmecobius > Myrmecobius fasciatus. Next base: position 165,238 of record JAJPUD010001685.1, on the reverse strand, counting down.
TAAGGCTCTTGACAAATCTAATGGTCTTTTTTCAATCTTTATCCTTTTTATCTTTCTGTAGCCTTTGATTTTGTTAATCACCCTTGATATTCTTTTCTCTCTAGTTTTTTTTTCTTTTTTTGTGATACTTCTCTTTCCTATCTTTCTCGTTACTCCTCAGTCTCCTTTGCTACATATTTGTCCGGGTCATGCCCATTAATCTAGGGGATCCTTTGGGCTCTCTTTTCTTTTCCCCTTACTTTACTTGGTGATCTCATCAGCCAGCATGAATTAAATTTTTATCTGGATACTGATGATTCTCAAATCTATTTATACAACCCTGCCATCTCTGTTGACCTATAGCTTTGCATTTATCAAATATCTCCATCTGAATATCTCTGTGAGATCTTAAACTTTAACTGAATTCATTATCTTTCCTCTTCCCCCAAATCTCTTCTAACTTCCCTATTACTATGGAGGATAGATCACCATTCTCTTGGTCACATAGGTTCACAATGTAAATGCTATTCTTGATTCCTCACCCTCTCTCATCTACCCACCCATATCCAATTTGATGTCAAAGCCTACTGATTTATGCTGCCACCATCTTGGTACAAGTCTGAACTATTACATGGACTACTACAACAGCCTTACTAGGCAATTTCCCTGCCATGAGTCCCCTTCCACTCCAATCCATCCTCCATTGAGCTGGCTGTCAAAGTGATATTCCTAAATCACAGGTTTGAGTGTGTCACCACTCCTCTCTCCAACTCAATAAACTCCAATAAACTCTGGAATCAAGTAATAAAATATAATGCCAAATATAAAATCCTCTGTTTCATGATCAGATTCCTTATAACTTTCTCCCCCATCTTCCCCGTTTGTAATTGATTGCATATTGTCCCTCCCATTAGACTGTGAAATCCTCAAAAGCAGAGGCTCTTTTTTGCTTTCCTTTGTATCATCAATGTTTAACACAGTGTCTGGCACACAGTAGGTATTTAATAAATATTTATTGCTGGACTGACTTGGAATTGGCCTAAAACCCACCTAAGAGAAGTATTCTCTATTTCATTATTAAAGAAGTGCCCCTTTCTATTATTCAGAAGAGATTCATGACATTGATTTTTGGTATGAGGTCCTTTGAATCTTTGAGATGAGTGGTCCAGAAAACCATGGGATGAAGACTTTTATTGCTATTTTCTTGGAACATTAACTAAAAATGTCATTATTCACGTATTGTTATTGTCCTTCTTCAAGATATCTATAAATATTACCTCATTTACATAAATATTATTGTCTTAAAGCAGGTGCATGTCAGAGAGCATGGGGAAATTATCTCTCTAGGCTAGAAATTGCCTGGATATAAAATAATGGAAAATGAAGTAAAACTATTTTTGGCAGACTTGTGCTTAAAATAAAATATATAGTATTAATGCTTTTTCCTTGACATCTTCCAGGTTGAAGACAAGTATTATCTTGATATTTCTTGATCCCTCTGTTGTCTTCTTTCTCAAATCTTTGTGTCTTTTTTTCATAAACTTAAATTTGTTGTTGTTCAATCATTCTCAGTTGTGTCTAACTCTTTGTGACCCCTTTTGGGGTTTTTCTTGGCAAAGATACTGGAATGGTTTGCCATTTCCTTTTCTAGCTCATTTTACAAATGAGGAAACTGTGGCAAACAGTATTAAGTGACTTGCCCAATGTCTTACAACTAGTAAATGTCTGAGACTGTATTTGAACTCAGATCTTTCTGACTCCAGGCATAGTACTCTATCTACTATACTATCTAGCTGCCCTAAATTTATTTCTAACTTGTCTCCCTGTAACTAAATTGTAAGGCTCTTTAGGTCAGGGACTGTTCACTTGGATCTTTGCTAAAGCCCTTACCCTAGCATAATTTCTACCACATAGTATAGTTGATGTTTAATGAATATTTGTTGATCAGTTTAACAGATTGATAATCTATTTGAGTCTTCATTTTTAAATCTTTGAAATGAGGAAGTTAGAATAGATAAATTCTAAAATTCCTTTAACAATTTAATGCATTGAGGATTTATAAGCACTGAAATGTGCAAGACACTCTGGAAATATAAGACAGAAGCAAAACAACTTAACATCAAATGGAGGAGTCAGGAAGTTGTTTCTTGATCTTTTTTTCTCTTCTGGAAGATGCAATAATGGTAGATGCTATTTTTTTTTTTTTACAAGTGAATTCTTACCTTCAATAATCGATAAGAGAATAATCATGCTTCCACAGCTGTATTGATGTATATTTGATAAGGAGTATAACTATAAAAACTACTTCCTTGAAAAAATTTTAAAAATCATTGCATAGAGTAGGATATGAAGCTTGTATCTGTAGAACAGATTCTATGATCATAAAAATTTCAAAGAAAATCAGAGGTCAATAGGTTAGTCCTTACCTGAAACATGAATCCCTGCATTTGCAATAAGAGAACCAAATCAGAATAACATCCTGACTTTTCACAAACATGAAAAATCATTATGAGTAAAAATATGACTACTTGTAATAACAAGGATTTTCAAGGAAAACATTTAGAGGATGATGATTATAAGTGAATTTCAGATGAGAATATGGAGGGAGAGAAATTAAAGGATATAATTTGAGCAAAAGTCCAATACTAGCCTGTAAGCCCTAGGGGCCTTTTGACAAATGTCTGCCCCATGTGCTGTTACTTCTGAGTCCTAGCTTTGATCAAAATTGCCAAAATATATCCAAGTGCAAACTCATGATACCTTTGAGGAGCTGTTACATGGCTTGAGCCCAGATGATCTCAACTCCTAGAGGACTTTCCCATGAAAGGAAGGATTACCTTCCACAGAACAAATGTGTGACATCTGGGTCCATATCACTGCTGTGTAGATTCATCATGGTCTCCTGAAATATTCTTGGAGGAAGCTGCTGTTGGATAAGTTGTCTGGTATGAATTACTGCTACAGGAAATCTGACAAGCAAACAGCGGCTGCAGAATGGATTATGGCTGATAGAGGCTGTCAGCATGCTCAATAATCTTTAGTCTGTTAGAGCCAACAAGAGTGAGACAACTATTTCAGAGAAAGGATTCTAATGTTCAAAGTTGAAATTCAGCTGCTATGATTTTTTGATATGGCTGTATCTTAATACACCTTGAGACCTAACTGGTCACATTTGCATACTAGTATTCTTGAGCACAGATGACCCATTTTGTCCCATATTTAAAGGAATACAGGACTTCACTAGCATGTTTAAAAATTTTAGGCATTTTGGGAGGTAAAGAATATAAAAAATATATGAACAGTTTAAATCAATAAGCATTTCCTGGTAGCAGAATGGTATAGTGGCAAAAGTATTTAGAATCAGAAGACTTGGTTTTCGATCTTGGCTGTGCCACTGTCTAGCTCTGAAATTTGAGGCAAGTCATTTAAACTACTCAAAGCACAATTTCCTTATCTGAAAAATGGGTGGGGTAGAGCTGGACTAGAATTTATAAAGTCCTTTCCATCTTTAAAATTTTATGATCTTAGTATGATCATAACATTGTGAGGGATTATGGTCCCTGACTTAGAGGGGTTAGAGTAGGAATAAGGAAGGAAATGAGATCAGTTAAGACAAAGAGTCATGGACACTCAGAGAATATTTCAATCAATCTATAAACAAACATTAAACACTTGCAATGTGCCACTCTGCATGTGCACTAAAGAGGCAAAGAAAGGTACAAGATAGCTCTGATCTCAACATACTCACAAACAAACAGGGGAAACATTAGGCAAAAAAAAAAATGTATACAAACAAGTTATTTACAGGATAAAAATGGGAAATAATCAATAGAACAAATTAAAAATAATAATCAACTGAGAGGATATTCTATAAATAAGAGACTTCCTGTCCAAGGTGAAATTTTAGTTGGGACTTGAAGGAAGTTAGGAAAATGAGAAGGCAGAGATGAGGAAGGAGAATGGTACAGTCATGGGAGACCACAAATAAAATACTCAGAATTGGGAGATAGAGGTCTTTTTCAAGGAACAGAAAGGAGACCCATGTCAGAGTATAATGGGAAAGGTACAAAGTGTAAGAAGACTGGAAAGGTGGTGGTGCTGGTGGGGAGCAGGTTATGATGAGTCTTGAATGCTAGAGAATTTTCTATTTGATTCTAGAGGAGCTGGGGAGCCAATGGAGGTTTTTGAATAGAGGATAATATGGTTAGGATTATTCTTCATGAAGATGACTTTGACAGGTGAGCGGAGGATGTACTGAAAGGGGGAAAGGTTTGTGGCGAGCAGACTAAGTAGCAGGCTCTTGCAACAGTCCATGCATGGGATGTTGAAGATCTGCTTCAGGATATTGGCAATGTCAGAAGAGAAACTGTTACAAAGATAGAGAAATGCTACAAAGTAAAATCTATAGGCCTTAGTAGAAGATTGGATATGGACAGGGAGAGGGAGTAAGCAGGTGGAAATGACACCTAAGTTTTGAGCCTGAGTTACTGGAAAAATGATGCTACCCTCAGTAGTAGTAGGGAAGGGTCAGCTAGATGTCACAGTGGGTAGTGCACAGGTCCTGCAGTCAGAAGGATGTGAGTTCAAATTGAGCCTCAGATATTTAAGCCTTACTAACTGTGTGACCCTAGGCAATTACCTCACCAAAAACAAACCAAAAAAATAGTAATAGGGAAGCTAGGAACAGGAGAAAGTGTGGGGTAAAGATAGTGAAAAGTTCTAGATAATGTAGGAATCTAATACAGTCAAATAAGTCCTTGAAGGGGGTTGGCAGTATTCCTATCAGCTCTACTCATTTCCTAAGCTTTAATTCAGAACTTTTAGACTCCTCTTTTGTTTCACATAGATCTTTGAGATAGCCAGAATGACTATTCTAAGGATAACAAATCCTTTCAAGTATCTTGGTAATTTTATTTATTTATTTATTCATTTTGCTGAGGCAATTGGGGTTGTGACTTGCCTAGAGTAATCTTCTTTAGGTAATTGAAAAAGTTTCCCTGGGCCCACTTTGAGGGTGGGTCTAAAATCTAGAATTAAGGCCAATTAGATGTTTTCATTGAATGGATTCACCCTTTTTTGCAGAGCTGGAGCAGAGCAGATAGGAAGTTGACAGCCCAGAAGTTCATCAGCTGATAAAAGTCAGGGCTGAAACAGGAAAATTCAAGAATCAAGAGTCAATCAATAAACATTATTAAGCACCTATTACCTGCCATGTACAGGGCTAAGAGAGTTGGGGAATCAAAAAGAGGCAAAATTAGTCCCTGCTGCCAAGGAACTCATATGACAGATTGGGAAGGGCCAGAAGCAGGATATGATGTCAGAAGAAACTGGGTCATTTGTCCAGAATTACAGCTAGATATATAATGAGGGCAGGAAATGCCAAACTCAGCGAGTTCAAGCCACAATACCAAAGTAGAAAGTAATGGGTCAAATTTGACAGTGATTTTATCTATGGAACAAATCTCTAGATTTTTTCTAATAACTCTAGTAAGCTCCTGCAAACTTCCTATGGTTATCTCCACTAACATCCAGTATGTTATTCCTGCTAACTAATCATTCACCCCCACCCATCTCTCTATATTTCCAGGCTATTCATACTTGGTCCTAAAATTTTATTCTAAATTTTATTTTTGTACATATTTCTATGTGATTCTTACCCCTGCTTTCCTATAAAACATCTTTATAAGATTCACTCTTTGTTCTGGAGGCATGCCTTTGTTATTTTTAGTATTTTACAGATGCCACTGAAAGCATTACTGTTACTCTCATCAGTTAGGCTTCCCTCTAGCTAGGACTACCTGATACCCATTCTGGTCATGTGCATCCTGGGAGATGTTTTTTAAACTATTTCTTAAGTTCAAGTTTTTGAGTAGTTATAAGTTGCAGTTATCTTCATAAATGTTGGGCTATATATTTACATATGCAAAAGAACAATACGTTTCATTTACTTAGGTTTTGCAAAATGCTTTCCATCTATTATCTCACTGAATCTTCAAAATATCCCTAGAGATAAGCAAAGCCAGAATCATTATCTACATTATTATGCCTAAAGACTTCAGATTCCTAGACTAGTAACTTCTCTTTCTCTGTGAGTGTCTGCTTCTCTCTGTCTCTTTCCTCTCTTCTCTCTTTTTTCTCTGTATCTGTCTGTCTCCTCTGCCCCTCTCTCTTTCTCTACCTGTCTGTCTGTCTGTCTGTCTCTGTCTGTCTCTGTCTCTTTCCTCTCTCTTTCCAACTCTTCTGTCAGTCTCCTCTCTGCCTCTCTCTATCTCTGTCTCTGTCTATCTCTCTCCCTCCCTCTTCTTCCCTCCCTCTTCCTCTCCTTCCTTCCTTCCTTGTCTACCCCCTCCTCTCCCTCCCTCCCTCTCCTTCTCCCTCTCCCTCTCTCTCCCTCTCCTTCTCTCTCTCTCTCTCTCTCTCTCTCTCTCTCTCTCTCTCTCTCTCTCT
>JAJPUD010001685.1:130689-154985 GCA_023553655.1 Myrmecobius fasciatus | reverse complement strand
TCCCTTCCTTCCCTCCTTCCCTCCTTTCCTTCCCTCCTTCCCTCCTTCCCTCCTTTCCTTCCCTCCTTCCTCCCTTCCTTCCTTTCTTCACTCCTTCCTCCCTTCCTTCCCTCCTTCCTCTCCTCCTTCCTTTCTTCCTTCCCTCTTTCCTTCCCTCCTCCCTCCCTCCCTTCCTTCCCTCCTTCCCTTCCTTCCTTCCTCCCTTCTTTCCTTCCTCCCTTCTTTATTTCCTCCCTTCTTTCCTTCCTTCCTTCTTTCCTTTCTTTTTTCCTTCCTTTGTTCTTTCTTCTTTCTTTCCTTCCTTCTTTCTTCTCTCCCTCTCTTCCTCCTCTTCCTCCCTTACTTTCCTCTTTCCCTTCCTCCTTCCCTTCTTTCCTTCCTTCTTCTTTCTGTTCCTTCTCTCCCTTTTTCCTGCTTTCCTTCTTCTCTTCTTCCTTCCTTCTTATTGGCTCAAAAAGAATAAGCAATTCCTCTTTTATGTGTGATTTATGTGTGCTTTGTGTACTTATGAAATCCCAAGGAGACCAGACTCCTTGAACCTGGGATTTTTTTTTTATAACAACTTTTTATTTTTCAAAATATATGCGAAGATAGTTTTCAACATTCATCCTTGCAAAGGCTTGTTTTCCAAATTTTTTCCCTCCCTCCCTTTCTCACTTCTTTTCCTAAATAGTAAGTAATCCAATATAGGTTAAACATATGCAATTCCTCTAAACATATTCCCACATTTATCATGCTGCAGAAGATAAATCAGAACAAAAGGGGGAAAATGGGGCAGCTAGGTGATGCAGTGGATAGACAGCCCTGAAGTCAGGAAGACCTGAGTTCAAATCTGGTCTCAGACACTTAACATTCCCTAGCTTTGTGACCCTGGGCAAGCCACTTAACCTCAATTGCCTCAGCAAAAAGAAAAAAAAAGGGGGGGGGGATGAGAAAGAAAAAAAAAAGCAAGCAAATTACAACAACAAAAGTGAAAATATTAAGATGTGATCCACATTCAGCCCCCATAATTGTCTCTCTGGAATGCTCATGGTTCTCTCCATCACAAATCTTTTGGAACTGGCCTGAATTACCTCATTGTTGAAAAGATACAAGTCCATCATAGTTGATCATCACATAATCTTGTGGTTGCTATGTGCAATGCTCTTTTGGTTCTATTCATTTCACTTAGCATCAGTTCATATAAGTCTCTTTAGACTTTTCTGAACTTACCCTGATGATCATTATTTACAGAACAATAATATTCCATTACATTCATATGTCATAACTTATTCAGCCATTCCCCAACTGATGGGCATCCACTCAGCTTTCAGTTCCTTGCCACTATAAAAAGGGGCTGCTACAAATATTTTTACACATGTGGGTCTTTTCCCTTTTTTAATAATCTCTTTAGGATACAGATATAGTAGAGACATGTCTGGATCAAAGAGTATGCCCAATTTGATAGTCCTTTGGGCATAGTTGCAAATTTGTTCCTGGAATTTTTGATATTCCTACATGGCCAAGAAGTTGCATCAGGGAAGCTGGGGTCAATGAGGTCTGTAGAGTAGCTTTTTCTTCTTTTAGATAAAACGTTCCTACGTTGTGGGTAGGAAGAATGAAGCATCTTCAAGGAAGATGTTTATCCTATCATATTCTGGAAGGCTATAGGACCTTTGCAATAAGATCCATGGACCTTTAACATGCCCTTTAAGTACCCAAAGAAAGCTATCATATCCTCTAATATATTTTCTGTTTCAGTTTAAATATCTACAAGGTCCTTAAACTGTTTCTTGCAAATCCTTTTTTCCAGACCCTCTCTTTATTCTAGAAGTAATTTTCCTGAGACATAGTGCTTTATCAATGCCTTTCTTAAAATGTGGTACAAAGAACAAAAAGCAATACTTTTTATGTAATTTCACTGGGGCAAAATATTACTGGACTTTAATTTCACTCATTTCAGACATTATGACCTTTCACAATGCAGTTTAACATCATGGAAAAATTTTTAACTTGGCCTGTTCTCTAATCTTATATGACTGTCTTTTTGACATAAATTTTCAAGATCTTTTATTTAGGATTTGAGATTATCAATTATATTGTCATACCCCAAGCTTATTCATAAATCACTTAATTTTCACTAGTGCTTAAAGGGCCATATTCCCATATCTTTTACTTCATGATATCCTTTTTTAAAATCTGTACTCCCTTTCCTTGTTATTGCTTATTTTTATTCTAGTAATAACAAAATATATTTTCTTTTAATAATTTGTATCAACTTATCTATGAAAAATGCTTCCCCAATAAATTACACAAACATTGAAAACACACACACACAGAAGACTGTCAGGGGTGTCAGGAATAAACAAACAGATATTTATCTTTTTACTGCTATCACTGTCTGAAATTGCAATACTATGATGCTTAGAAGTTCTGGCATGGCTTTTGGCCTATTTATTTTTGGTTTGGAGTGTTTATAGTTTAATAATGAATTTCAAAGGGGAAATAAAACTGTAGGTAGTTTAATTCTAGACATAAATTTAAATTCTTCAGTGATATTGACATTTAAAGTCAATGAAACATGTTAAAGTCCAGAAACATGTTGAAATACTTTGCAGAGTTAAAATGGCTCTCAGTGCCATCCCCAACCCCTCAGCATTTATAGGAGAATTATTTCTTGACAGAGAGGTTGCCATTTGAGGATGGTATCTGTAATTGAGCTGACTAAATTAAAAGCTCTCTGTTGCAGATACTGTTCTTTTTTTTTTTTTTTCAAAATTCACCAGTTATTTATCTGGACGGGGATAGCATTTTCCTTTGTGAATCCTTTGTATTTGTCTTAGATCATTGTGGTGTTAAGAAGAGCTGATTCATTCATAATTGATTAAAATACTGTGTTGCTGATACTGTGTACAAGTTTTCCTTATTCTGCTAATTTTACTTTGCATCAGTTTGTACAAGTCTTCCCAGGTTTCTTTGAAATCTGCCTGTTCATCAATTTGTACAATAGTGTTCCACGACAGTTATATGCCACAGCTTGTTCAGCTATTCCTCAGTTAATGGGCATCTCCTTAATTTCTAACATTTTGCTACACATAAAGGGCTGCTATAAATAATTTTACACGCATATGTCCTTTTCTCTTTTTTTATGATCTCTGTGAGATACAGACCTAATAGTGGTAATGCTTTATCAAAAATATTCACAATTTGGTTGTTCTTTGGATACAGTTCAAAATTATTCTCCAGGATGACTGGATTAGTTCACAACTCCATCAACAGGGCATTAGTGTTCTGATTTTTCTATTTCCTATCCAACATATATCACTTTCTTTTTTGTCATATTAGCCAATATGATAGGTATGTGGTGGTATCTCAGAGTTGTTTTAATTTTCATTTCTCTAATCAAAAGTTAAAAAACACTTCTTTATATGCCTATTGATATCTTTGATTTCTCCATCTGAAAACTGTTTTGACTATTTGTTAATTGGGGAATGACTTATTATTCTTATAGATTTGATTCAAATCTCTGGATATTTGAGGAATGGAAACTTTGTCACAAACATCATAAAGATTATTTCCCAGACTTCTGCTTTTCTTCTAATTTCAATTGCATTGGTTTTGTTTGTACAAAATCTTTTTAATTTAATATAATCAAAATTATCCATTTTGCATTTTAAAATGCTCTTGTTTTGTCATGAATTCTTCTCTTCTCCATACATCTGACAGAAGAGTGTTCCTTGCTCTTTTAATTTGATTATGATGTCATTTTTTTATATCTAAATCAATTCTCCATTTTGATCTTATCTTAGTAAATATTATGAATTGTTGGTAAATAGTTACTTTGTTTCCCATTGTTTTGCAGTTTTCCCATAAGTTTTTGTCCAATAGTGAGTTCTTATCCCCAAAGCTGGAGTTTTTGAATTTATCAAACACTAGGTTACTATGATCATTGGTAGCACAATTTTAATGTCAGTATCTTCTTATCTTAGGCTTGATTTTAGAATGAAATTGATGTTATTAAATATTTATAAAAAGATATTTGCTTTGCTCTGACATAGTAAGGACATACAAGAAGAATACAGTGGCACTTAGTTTCTCTGGAGATGGTTCCCCTCAACTTCATCTGGAAATATGTCTGGACAGTAGATCTTCAGGGAATAGCAACACATGTGAGTCTTATGTACTTATAAAGACCCAAGAGGACCAGATTCCATGTGCCTAGGACTTTTTTTTTTTCCTGAGGCTAGGGTTTGTTGGGGTTAAGTGACTTGCCCAGGGTCACACAGCTAGGATGTGGTAAGTGTCTGAAACCACATTTGAACTCAGGTCCTCCTGACTTCAGGGCTGGTGCTCTGTCCACTGTACCACCTACTGCCCCTGTGCGTAGGACTTTTCACATACCCCCATAAATAGAAAACTTATTCAAGGAAGCTGGGAACAATGAGATCCCCAAGATTGTTTTTGTCTTCTTTTAGGTAAAAACTCCCTATGTTATAGGTGGAAGGAAAGAACCTGCTTTAGGGAGATAACGATACTATCACACTAATGAAGGCTACAGAACCTTTGTAATGAGACCTATAGTCCCTCAAAAAACAAAGTGAATGAAGAACTAGTGTTACCTAGATTGGATGGGGTAATCCATTAGATTGTTATGAGTATCTAGGATAGACCTTAAAATGGTCAATAATCTGGATCTAGGATGTATATGTATGCATGTAATTTGATCTCTCTTTTTTAAACCAACTTTTCCCCCAAATGTATTCCTTTGCATTCTCCTGCTCAATGAGCTATAGCTGATATCAAGGAATTAAAAAAAAAAGATTAAAAAAAGCAAGAAGGAAAAACTAGTTAGGACATCAATCTAATTTGGCAGCATATGCAATATTCCTTAGTCATAGTCACCACCTCTGCAAAGAAGAGAAGTTAATTAATTTTCTCAACTCTCAGAACTGAAATTATTCATTACAATTATATAGTATTATATTTCATTTCTTTTGTTCTTTCCATTTACATTCTTGTAGTCATTGTATATATTGCTTTCCTGGTTCTGCTTACTTCATTCTGTATTAAGTCATATATATCTTCCTATACTGTTCTACCATTGTTGCCCTGAATTCTTCATAGTCATAATTTCTTATATAATACCATTCCATTATATTCATGTACATCACTTTGTTTAACCATTATTCTATCCCTGGACATCAACTTTGTTTCCAATTCTTTGCTACCCTGAGACAGTGCAATATGAAATCTTTTTCCATGCTTTTGATTTCCTTGGTACATAAAACAAGTAAAATATTAAAATAATCAGAGGAAGGTTCCCTGATTATTGGAAGACTATCTATGATGTTTATGGAAATAAATAGACAAGAATCATATAGATAAAATATATGTATATATGAAAATATATATGTAAATATATATAAACATAAGCATATATATATTTGTGTATGTATGTATATAGTTTAGCCCATCTTATATAAATGTTTTAGATATGCTGGTAGTGACAGTGTCCATTTTGATGAGATCAAAGTTCCAGTAAAGTCTTGAAGATGTGGGGCAATTAGGTTTATTTCTGCTACAATGAGCCTTCATTAGATTAGAGCAATTACTTAAATATACTCAGTTCAATGAAAAAATTAACTTCAAATCCCTAAGGGAATAAATTTAACATCAAAAGATTTCAAGATAAATTTGAACTATAAATTAATTGAACAATGTTAGCTAGATACTTTAGCATCAGAGTCAGAGCCCACTACCAAAGCATTTGGTTTAATAGAGGCAACTGTTTCCTAATCCAATGACATTTCTTGAATTTTCCTTTCTCCCAAATTTATTTTTTAAGAGCAAGGATACTATTCTTCCTTGTTTCCTATCCCCCAATTTTTTAGATCAATTTGAGCCCAGGCTGCGGTTTGTCATTATTTTGAGCTACAGACTGGTAGTACTTTGCTATTTCATCTTCCCCCAACCCCTTCTATTCATAAACATGATGTGTCATTGCTTAAGTGACTATTCACTTCACAGGGTGCCACACTCATCTCACTTTGCCAAGGAAACAGGACTGAGCACAATGCACATTGCAGAATTAAGAAAACTATATCCCTTGAATATTACCTATAGCAGAGTGCAGGAAACCAGTATGATATGCTCTGCTCTTTGAAATTGCCAGCACAGAATATGTGGTAACTGAGATGTCTTCATGTGAAAAGACTCCTCTGATAACAGGTGGGGAATAGCTCTATTGAACCATTTTCTTATGTGAGAAACTGACTTCCACAAAATACCTAGGTAATAAATCAGGAGGAAAAAAAAATATTAGGAAGACCCACTATCAGAAAGTTTTCCCAAGCAACCATAGAATGCATCTGATTAAACTTATTCCAAAAAAAAAGAAAATAATAATAATAATACATTTACTATGAGGAGATTCGAACATTGTTCATAAGCTGTCTAGAAATGAAAATTATTCAGAACAGTATGAATACATTCAGTCTAACCTATGGTTGGATATCTTTGTTATTATTATTATTGTCCCTATGCACTTTAGCTTGCCCTCAGACTTTTTAAAGTCTTATCCTTCAAAGAAGGTTGGGGATTGAGGGGAGGTGTATGTTATTAACTCTGTGAGAAATAATTCACTTCTACTTCACTGTATTCCAATCAGTATTAATCAATTTAATATTTACATAAATCATATAGGAATAGATTGGTTCTTATAATGGGCCTCAGACTTTAATGTAATGTTCCCTACTTATTTAGGTATAAACCTCACCTTCACAATCACAAGAATACTGACAAAGATATCTCCCCCCTATTTAATTAAAATTCCATATCCAAACCCAGCATGAGTGGGATGCCTTGAAGCTTTGGAAAGACCCCCAGCTTATTTTTGTACTTCTCAATACTTTTCTGTTGTCCAATATGAGCAGGTGACCATATTATGACCATTTGTTGATCACTTAGTCAGTGGAGATGCCGAATGTTTCACACAACCTGTGACTACCCTGACTGATATGTCATTATTTTGGTTCTCAAGAGCAAGGTCTATCATCAAGGACATTCTGTATTTTAGCAAATCTTTTTTGCATATTGTGGTATCAAACCTTATAAAAAAGATTCTGGAAGAGGGGGGAATCTCAGAGTGAGGAAAATCTGAGTTCCACTTCTTTACAGGGGGATCATGGATTCTTTAATAAAGTAGCATTGACTCAGGGCTCTGCCTCAATAGTTTCTTTTATAGATTGGAAATTTTTAATCCCCACAATCTTCTCCAGGTCAAGTTTATTCATAATTGCATAGCATTTAATTGTTAGAAATTTTATATTGTATTCATTGGGTATTTTATTCTCCCATTTTTCCTTATTTCATTTTTCTTTAGGTCATATGTGTTCCTATGCTTCTCTCAATTTTCATAATCATATTTCTTACAGAGTTACAATGTTCCATTATATTTGCAAAAATCAGTTTTTATTCTGAACTAAACTAACATCCATTTCCAAATGAATATTTCCACATACAAACTATAACAGAAAAGATTATATATGCTTTAAAAAATATATAAAAATTCAACATGTTAATTTCAAAGCTATTCTGTCTGCTTTTGCTCCTGAACCTGTCTGTTTTCTTCTATATAATACAAATACTTCAATAATCCTTTCTATTTTCTTCTTCTTTTGAAACATCATTGTTAGCTTTTTATTCCCACCTCCAATAATAAAAAAAAATTTTTTTTTTGAAACAAATTTAGTCAAGCAAAACAAATCAACATTTGCTTTCTCCCAAAATATGTATCTCATTCTGAAAAAATAGGTATCTCATCTTTCTATTAGATGATAGTCCTCTGGAATCTGGATCGTCATATTCATCAGAGTTCTTAAGCCTTCTTTCTCTCTTTCTTTTTTATTAAAGCTTTTTATTTACAAAATATATGCATGGATAATTTTTCAACATTGATCCTTGCAAAACCTTCTGTTCCAAATTTTCCCTCCTCCCCTCCCCTGGATGGCAGGTAGTCCAATACATATTAAATATGTCAAATTATATGTTGAATTCAATATATGTGTACATAGTTATACAGTTATCTTGTTGCACAAGAAAAATCAGATCAAGCAAAAAAAAAACTGAGAAAGAAAACAAAATACAAGCAAACAACAGAAAGAGTGAAAATGCTATGTTGTGGTTCATACTTAGTTCCCACAGACTTCCCTTTGGGTATGGATGGTTTTCTTCATCACTCAACAATTGGAACTGGTTTGAATCATCTTATTGTTGAGGAGAGCCACGTCCATCAGAACTGGTCATCGTACAGTTTTGTTGTTGCCATGTATAATGATTTCCTGGTTCTGCTCATTTCACTTAGCATCAATTCATGTAATTCTCTCCAGGCCTCTCTGAAATCGTCCTGCTGGTCATTTCTTATAGAACAATAATATTCCATAACATTCATATACCATAATTTATTTAGCCATTCTCCAATTGATCCAAATCTCATGAAGATATTAGTTTCCAGTTTCTTGCCACTACAAAAAGGACTGCCACAATCTTAAGTCTTTCAATGTTATTTTTCTTTATAATATTTTTACTGAATAAATTCTTATTCTGGTTTTGTTCACTTCATGCTGCAATAGTTTATGCAGGTCTTTTCTGGTTCTCTAAAACTGTCCCTTTTGTCATATCTCTGATGCAATATTATTCTATTCCATTCACATATCATAATAAGACTGTTCAATTCCCTGCCTGATAGGTATCTAGCTATTTATTTTTAGTTATTTGCTAGCATAAAGAATGCTGACATGAATATTTTGTAATACACCAAAAGTCAATTGGTCTTTGAATCTAGAGCCTGGACTTTACATTTCTCCCTATTCAATGTCTTTCTATTATATTCATTCTAGCTTTTTAAACCAAGTCTAGGAGACCTTTGCTCTGGCCATGAAGGATTCTATGCTGTCTCCCTTTCTAGTACCTACCACAAGGGAATAGTAAACAAACAAAAACTCTTCATATTTTTTTTTTTTTGGAAACTTTTAGGTTTGGCTTTTTGAGTCATTTTTAGAATCATTTTTTGATATCAATTATAGGATATATAGATGTGCTGTAAATCCTTGACATCTCTTTAAGCAGAGATGCCTGAAAAGTTTTCAGTCCTTGGTATTGCCAATTTGGTTCTGTATATAAGGCAGGTTTTCTAAATAGAACTGAGTTCATTACCAATAAACCATGGTAATAAACACAAGGCTTATGTGAAGTAAGACACCCCAACTTGGTGACTTCCACACAGAAATTTTCTGCTGTGCAGAGGATTATCTGCTGTCAGAAATGGATTCCAATGGTGACATCTAGTTGTACATTGCATAATGTCAGCATCTTCCTCCATCTCTTTCCAAAATATTTTCAAGATTGAAAGGTAGTCTCCAATTATGTTTTCTTTCTTTCTCTCTCTCTCTCTTTTTTTAAGACCAAGACAATGTTCAGTAATTAATGGCATATTTTAAAAGTGTCCCTCAAATTTGCATTTTTTCTCCAAGGAAGACAAAGATGACAGTGCGTAGGTAAACATCAGCCTGAACTTCATGCTCATGGGGTGCTGCCTTCATAATAATCTGTGAGCTTGCCATAACTGAGGGAAGATTATGTCTCCCTGCTGAGAAAAATCCTTTTTATTAAAGGGAAAAAAAGTTTTTGACAGCTTGCGCATCTCAGCAAGTCCTTTCTTATTTATTTCAAGTCTTTTATTAATGAGATTCTATTCAAGGAGAGGAATTTGTGGAAAAATTAAAACTACCTTTGAAGCCTGTTTTTAAGCATATGTTGCTAGATAGGGCCAAGTGACTCATAGGCTAATAATGGGACATTCTCTCCTCCTCTTCCTGAGGCAATGACCAGCTGTGGTTATCAGGGAAGCAGCTGAATATCCACTTAAGAAAAGGCTGCTTGGGAGTCAAGTATAAGGAACTAGGTGGTGGGGAGGGGAAGAGATGGGGGAAGAGCATAGACCATTTATCTTAGAATTGCATAGACCATTTATCTTAGAATTTCATTATCAATTCCATCCTTCTGTTCCTCAATGGAAACAATGTTACTCCAACCAGAATAGTCTCTTGATTAACCCATTTATATGCCATGCTCATCTTCCACTCCATGCCTTGATTTATGCTATTCCTGCCTCATGGAATGCTTTTTCCTCTCTCAGTCCATTATAAGCTGACAACTCCTTCAAAACCCCCAGCTAATATACCACTACCTGCATGGAAGTTTTTCTTGATTTCTCTGTAAAACATGATCTTTCCCTTCATCACACTTTGTCCTCATGATAGTCAGCATTTAGTCATACATGGTCATTTATTGCTGCCCATTACAGTATATTCATCTTTTCTTCTCAAATAGATTCCTAACTCTTCAAGGGCAAGAACCATGTTTCCTACTTCAGGAGCTAAGGATGGACATGCAGTCAATGCAGCAAAGATCTGTGATTTTTCTAGGAGAACTCTTTTCACCAGCAGAAAATGCAACTTGCCTGTGACTTAGTAAGTCTTAGAGTTGCCTGAAATTCAGAGAGGTTAAGGAATGTGCTCAGGATGGTAGATAAGTGTCAGAGCTGGCTAAGTCCAACACTCCATTCACCTAAGGTAGGTGCTCAACAAGTTTTTGATTGCTAGTTTGATTGTAAGTATAGAGGACATGGAAAGCTTTTCTAGCTCATCATTGCTGATAGAAATGAAGAAAGAGCAGTTAGAGTTTTTTACATCTACTATCCAAAAAGGCATCCCTTGTAACAAACAACAAAAAAGCAATTCTAACCAACATATCAACTGTCACAGTATATGCAGCAGGCCACTCATAGTGTCTCCCATCTTCAGCAGTTAGTTTTAAGAATGAGTTTCCTGATACTCATATATTGTGGATATTTAATATCACATATTAAAAATATTTAATATCCTGTTGCTGGAGAGAGCAGAATGTATATGGGGGTAATGATGAAACTCTACTTCCAAGCCTGGAGATGATGCTTTATTTGGTGCCTCATCCCTAGAATGTGTTTTAAAGCAAAAGGGTCCTTGGGTTGTGGGGGCTGAACAAGGCACAACTACCAAAGAATGTCAAAATGAGGTGGAAACTTGGGATCATTTGATCTGACCTCATGTTATAGAAGAGGAAGCAAGGAAACTCAGACTCAAGCTGCCATATCCATCTCCAGTTCTCTGCACATGGTACTGGCTCCTACTTTACAGAGATGGAGGCAGTTTGGTACAGAGGAGAGAGTAGTGGTCCCAGTGTCAGGAAGCCTGACTTTAAACTTGTACTCTGATGCTTTGTTACTATGTGAGTTTGGTTGCCATAGACTTTTTTGGTCTCAGTTTCCTCATCAGTAAAATGAGGACATGGGAGCATATGGCCTCTGAGGTCTCTTCTAGCTCTAAATCTATGATCTATTCATTAACCTTATGATTAAATTCTGTGACCCTGTTATCATGTACTGCACTTGACAGTGACAGGAAGAAACAAGGGACTGTTTGAGGGATGGAGTAAATGCTTTATTCAGTGACCCACATACTGAAGGCAGAATTCTCTTTTTGCTTACCAGGCTGCTCCAAGGAGACTCAATGAGTTCTCAGTCATGCCTAGTATAATGTTCACTGCATACTCAGTTATATTAACATAGAGCCCCGGAAGAGCCCACATTCGCCAGTGAGTGGAAGAGTATTAAGAAGGGTTTAAGTTAGATTTGTCTCCAGAGGAAATTGTGCAGTTTTCATTTCAGTTCAGATATAAATTGTTTGCATGAGTTTGGGGGAGGGAAATGGGAGTGGAGAAGTGACAGCTAGCTAGAGAGGGAGCTTTTTTTTTTTTTTTTTTTCCTCACAAAACAGAATGGCTTCTAGCCACCAAAAACCTGCAGATAGACACCTTCCCCCCTCCATTTCTCTGTACCTTTCACTTTTTTTCCATGTTAGGATTCCCTGAAGTCTTACCTAATGCACTTGGCAAAATGCTATGCTAACCAAGATCTCAATGTTGAAGACTCACAAACACATCAGTGGTTTCACACAGGAAAACCACATTCAGCAGCCAGCTTTCAATAATAAGTGGAATAAGTAATAGCATCTGAAACCTCCTTTACTGAAGAAAAAAAAAAGAAAGTTGACTGACAATTCATTCTCTCTAAGATGTGGAGATTGATTGCCTTAGAAAGACTATGAAATCACACAGGAAGTCCCATTATTGGGGAAGACTGTATAATTCATTGAATGCATTGTAGTGCGCTGTGCATGGGGTGTTATATTTGGGGCTCTCTGGGAAGTATTAGATATGAAATTACTTTGTATGATGCAGCTCAGACGTTAAAAGTGCATTGCTTGGGACTACATGATTCAGTGAGAAAATATAAATGGAAAATTACTGGAGCTGAAATTTTATTGCAAAGTTATTTATCTTTGTTATTACTTTCTGAATCCTTTTGTGCTTTTTGTTCACTCCAACAGATAGAGCAACTCTTACTTACACTTTAAGTAGAGGATTATAAGGAGGGGAGGGGTGGGATATTCCTTGCAGCACACCCAAATAGGAGATTAAGTCGTGGCCAAGCCAATGATTATTCTCATTACAATGAAATGCCTAAAAAATTGAAATAAAAAAAGTAGGTCCTTTTATATGTCCTGCACTCTAGTTTCTTATTGATACTGCTTAGTATTCCCTATTAGAATAATAATGGGACAATCAGAGCTATGGATTTCCTTTTTGAGGAAGTGCACAAAGTGCAAGAAGACCAGCAATTTGAATAGAGGAAAAAATATGAATTTTTGAAGAAGCCTGTTGATAAGATATTGGAATCCCCAATATTCAGGCTGAAGCTTGGTGATGGGCACTTTAAAAAGGGGGAGGGAAAAATGGAGATCACTTTTCAGAATTACTCTCTTGGAGATTCTCAGTCTAGGTGGGAGAAGGCTTATTAGAGCTGATATCACTCTGGGCTGCAGCCAATGAAAGAAAGGGAGGGTGAATGAGAAGAATATACTGTATTGATAGCTATTTCTGTGGCAGCAAATTGTATCCCTGTTCTTGGAGAAGGAGGATAATAGTCACAAAGAGATTAAACTGATATGAAAGAAAAAAAAAAAAGAAATAGTTTTGTGAAAAAAGCTTCAAATACATAAATTTACTGCCCAGATCAGTACAAGGAGTTCTCTTCCTGTTTCTCTGCTCTTTGGAAAAGACAAGGCTAAACATTATGCATGGCATGTATTTGCATGCCTTGACACTAAGCATCTCAGACAAAATGAACTTACAATTAAAATGTGTATCAAGGTGACATGATGAGCTGGCCTTATGATGAGAGCCAAGGACAATGAATAGTAGGTCTGGATTCTGTATTGGCATCCACAGAATAAAAACAGCAAAAATCACAACAAAAATAGCCACAAAAACTTGATGTTAAAAGATTTCCAGGACAGTAGGTTGATTTTTCAAAGAGTTACAGGAAGGTATGTACAAGATTTGCTCAGGCTGAGCCAGGGATGTTGGAACTGTGAAGCATACCTTTGCAGGGACTGCCCATATAAATGATATTATTGATCCATAGAATTGCTGATACCTTCTGTTTACATGAATATTCCCAGGGAAGCTAAATAGAGTACATAGAGTTCTTCCTCAAATCTGTCCTCAGACACTAGATGTGTGATCCTGGGCAGGATACTTAACTTCTATTTACTTCAGATTCCTTATCTGCAAAATTGGGGTAATATTAGCACTTACTCCTCCCTCCACATCCCAGGAGTGTTGTGAGGATCAAATGAGATAATTGTTAAGTGGTTAGCATGATGTCTTGAATGCTATATGGGTGCTAACTATTGTTATTGTCGTTGTCCTCCTCCTCCTCCTCCTCCTCCTCCTCCTCTTCTCCTTTTTCTCCTCCTCCATCATCTTCTCCTCCTCTTTCTCTTTCTCCTCCTCTTCCTCCATCACCTTCTCCTCCTCTTCCTCCTCTTGCTCCTCCTTCTCTTCCTCCTTCTTTTCCCCCTCCTCCTCTTCCTTCTCATTCACCTCCTCCTCCACTTTTTTCTCCTCCTCCATCACCTCCTCCTCCTCTTCTTTTTCCTCCTCCTCCTCCTCCTCCATCACCTTCTCTTCCTCCTTCTCTTCTTCCTCTTCCTCCTCCTCCTTCTGTTCTTCCTCCACCTTCTCCTCAATGTTCTCCTGCTCCTCTTCCTCCTGCTTCTATAAGAAAATTATGGGAGGAGAGAGATGAAAGTTAAAGGATGATTTGCTTCTTTATGCTAGGGACAATGAATAGTCTGAAGAAAGGAGAGGGTTTGTGTTAGGGAGCAGTGGCAAGATAAGTTGGAATCAATTTGCAAAGAGTTTTGAATGTCAATATAGTGTGTTTAGAAAGTTTGGTCTTTATCATATGTCAAGTCCTTGGAATCTAGAGATGAGATGATGAAGGATGATTTTAGGAAGACATCTGATTTCAATGTGAAGAATTGATTCAAGAAAGAGAGACTGGAACTGGGGAGGCATTAGCAGACTCATGCTGTAGTATAGGAATAAGGGAATAAAAACTTGGATTAAGGTAGTGGCCATGGGACTAGAAAGGAAGGATTGAGGTTTGAGACTTTAAGAAGGATGAATGAATGAATAGGACTTAGTGAATGATTTTTAAAGAACAAGGGAAATGAAAAAAAAGTCAATGATGATAATGAGGTTTGAATCTGGATGATTTGGAAATTGGAGAGGATTATAACTTGCTCTTTCCCTCTTCTTACCATATACACATATTCCCCCTTCCCTCATCCCCCACCCTGTATATGTGTTGATGAGGAAAGGACTAGCATCAGGAAGAATAGAGTATCTTGACATCATGTTTAATTTTTCTTGTCAAGAATATGATAGATTTCCCATTATTTCTTTAAATAGCACAATGGCATTCATTAGGAGGACATGTTCATAAATCTAATTAATTACATGCTGCTCAGTTTTGAGAACACAGAAAGTATAGCATTAGCAGTTATCAGAGAGCACAAGAATAAACCTAGCAGAGGGAACTTTCCAAAGTACTTATCAGAGTTGTCAGTGCTAAAGGCTCCAAAATAAAGAGTCTCCTTTTAATAATCTTTGTCTGCATTTCAGCATGGAGGAGGTGGTGGTGGTGGGGACAAGGAGGAAGGTGATGGGTCTGACCACTTTAGCTGTGAACACCTCAGGGCATGAAGAAATCATTTACCTTAGTTGCTTCTCAAAGTTCAATTCTTCAGGTTCTCAGAGAAGCAATACCATCTGTTGAACTCTTTAGCAGAGCAAAGTATTTCAGGAATTGGTTCATTTCAGTATTGTGTTAAATTCTTCAAGCAAATAGTTCAGCAATGAGATTTTAGCACCACAGATTTTGCCTAGAAAAATATCCTGATGCACTGCTTAATAAAGAAGACATGTTACAGCCTTTCTGCAAAGTTAAACTCATTTTCGAAGGTTAATATTTAACATGGACTGAGTGTTGAACAAATTAATTTTTTTTTACCCCAACTGCTTGCTCTGAGCTTGGTGTTATAACCTGCCCTTTTCCAGGAAATGAAAACTCCAAGACATAAACTATTGCCTTTTTGACACTAATTTCCCCTAGAGAAGCACTTAACTTTTATAATAACTTTCTAGAGAAACATAATTTCAATTTAAGATTCATTGAAGATTTTTAAAAATATCATTTCTCCCTATAGGAAACCTGTTCTCTGTATTAGCAGGGATCCTGCTTGTTTAAGAATCTTTATGCCTGCCTTTTAAAGTGTTCATTTTTGTGGGCAATAAAATATATTTTCTTGCCACTATATTTTAATTATAACATATATACATATATTTATACACATGTAACAGAAATGCACGCACACACACACACATACATATATATACACACATACACAGAGAAACACACAAAACTTATATTTTAACTACTTTCCATGAGGATATATGGCAAGAACCTAGCTTCTTCATTGGCTAAATCCTTTGATAATGGTTCATCATTTATTTATAAGAAAGGCTTAAATTTTAATTGGAATTACTTAGTACTACTCCATCTTTCTTTAGCCAGTACTGATCCCTTGTGAAAAGTTCCCTAGACTCCTTAGGTTTCAGTTCTCAAAAACTTTTCTTCTCAGTTAACTTCATGTTTCCTGTATCTAGGATGAGATTTTTATCTGAAGATACATTCTAATATATGTCCCTCTTCTTTCTCATATATTACTTATTTTTGTTTCATATATGTTTAGATATTGATGGATATTTTTATAGCCTCTTTAGTTTCTGCATTCAGAGGTGGTAATTTTTGGTAAAAAACACTCTATGCAACTTTCCTTCTTGACTTGTCTATTTAACAGTTTATGCAGCTGAATTGTATGTGTATGTATGTGTGTGTGAAAGAGAGCTAGCCAGCCAGCCAGCCAGCCAGAGACAGAGACAAAAAGAAAAAGAATAAGTTCACTACAAAGTTTCACTTTTAGCCTTTAACCTAGTACTTACTTATTTTGTGAAAGGCAATTTCAATTTGTTGTTCTTTTTTTTTATCAGAGAATTGCTTTGAAAAGAAAATGCACTAAGCATTTATTAAAGTTTCCTTAATTTGTTGTAATTCCTATTCTTGAGCTTCACTTTTTTTACTCTCTTCTTGAGAGCTAATAAGTTCCTATGTCTTCAGTTATATTTATACAGATGTTTCCCAAGTCTGTATAGTCCTTCCCAATCTCTTTCCTAAGTTTCAATACCATATGGCTAGCTGCTTGGGGGACAAAATCATAGCTGAACCTGGTCTCATTTTGTCCCTTCCCTTCTTCATTTAATCACTTATCTCATTCCTATGACTGGGATTTATTCCTTTCTCAGCCCAGCTTGTCAAAATTCTCTTCATTCAGGGTCCAGATTAAAAACCAATTCTTCTAAAAGAAACTTTTTTTGACCCTTTGAGTAGTAGATCTCTTTCACACCTCAAATTTCTTACCAGAGATCTCTTTTGCCCATATTTTACCTAACATTGTTTGTTTGCTTAAGTTATCCTCCCATTTGACAGTAAACTCATTGTTTCATAATGGCATACTTGCAGAGGTTCTTATAATGGATAATGCTCTTGTATTTTCCCTGTCACCAATGGAGTGACAGGGCTGTGTTCTTGCTCCCCTGCTTTTTTAGCATGATGTTTTCAATAATGTTATTGAATGCTTTCAATGAGGACCAAAATGGCATCAAGGTCAGATACTACACTGAATGTAAATTATTTAACTTGAAAAGGCTAAAGGCCAAGACTAAAGTGGAGGGAAAGTTGGTGTGTGACTTGGTCACAGATGATTGTGCACTCAATGCAGTCTCTGAAGTTGAAGTGCAACAAGTATAGATAAATTCTCTGCTGCTTGTGCTAATTTTGGCCTAATAATTAACACCAAGAAAACAGAGGTTCTCCACCAGCCAGAATCACACCATCAATTATATCACATAGAGAAATTTTCAATGCTGTGGATAAGTTTGCTTATCTTGACAGTATATTTCCAGAGATGTCCACACAATGTTGATGCTCACATTGCCAGAGCTAGCTATATTTTGGAGGCTTTGAAGGAAAGTATGGAAGAGAAGAGGTATTGTCTGCCAAACTGAAAGTCTATAGAGCCATTGTGTTAACCTCATTGTTATATGTCTGTGAAAAATTGGACAGGATACAAGGGGCATGGCAGGAAACTGAAGTGCTTCCATTCGAATTGTCTCAGAAAGACTAGAAAGATCACCTGGAAAGATTAAGTACTTATCATTGAGGTCCTTTCTCAAACTAAACTACCAAGCATTCAAACCCTTCTCAGAATTCAACTCCAATGGGCTGACCATGTTGTTGGAATACCAAACATATGTTTTCCTAAAAGTTGTTTTTACAAGAACAAAAAGTTCTGTTGCAAAGAATTCATAGAAGGCAAGGGCTCAAATGGAGGGGAGAAGAGACAATACAAGGACACTCTCAAGGTCTCTCTGAAGAACTTTGGAACCAGTTACATGACATTGGAAAGGATTGCTCAGCATGATATGGGTGCATCAAAGAAAGCACTGTGCTCTAGGAGCAAAAGAAATGTGAAATGTGCAAATTTAGAGGAGACCTCTGCACTCTACATGTTCACGTGAACTGCTTGTGCCTGAGCTGTTATGGAGCTTTCAGAACTTGTATTGGTCTGATCAGCCACAGTTGGACACATTATATCTTGACCCTGGTATAGTAATGCCATTTTGGTCCTCTTTGAGAATAAAGAGCCATAACTAGCCAAGCAACTTCATTGAGAGTAAGAGTTATGTTATTTCTCATGTCTGGCAAAATTAGCTAGCAAAATACCTGCCATGTAGAAGGGACTAAATAAATGCTTTTAGTGAGCTTAGTTTCAGAAAAGACACTCAAAAGCTTTAGAAAGTGCAAGTGTAGAGGACTTTACAGTAAGAACAAACATGTCCTTTTTTGTGACATATAAAATAACCATCAGATCCATATGCCTTACCAATTGTACTGCAAAAAGTTAAAAACAGTGGACTGACACCAACTTATTTCCCTATTAAAAGGTTAACCTTGTAAGAGCTCAGATGAACATGTTTTGCATTTTATAAAGCATAAAATAGGTTTTTCTGCATTAATTTCTTCTTTTCAAGTAAATCCCTTTATAAAACGCTTTTCTGTCTAATCTTATTTGACACTTCTAAATATATAACCAAGAATTCTTCTTAACTTAACAGAAACGTACAGGTAGAGTTATAGTCAGTTTGCTAATTACTTGGATTGAGTAGTGTTTTGTACCTGGATAGGATGAAGGTTTGTCAACAAGTCAAGTCAACAAATGTTTATTAAGATTTATCCTGTGCCAGATATTGTGCTGAATGCTGGAAATAGAAACACGAATAAATATAAACTCATAGCAGAAGTTCCGATAGAGGGAAGGGCAGAGCAAAACAGGGTAGAGTTAATGAAGAATGAGTTAACTTCATAGATTGGCAAGGGCTCTTTAAACCAACTCCCACTCAATCCCAGCTCCCACAAATATTAAGTGGCCAAACTGAAATTCAAACTGAGGTCTTCCAAATTCAGTCCAGAATTCCTTCCTTTGTGTCAAAGCACTATCTACATCATTGCCTTCTTCAACAACCTTCAGGGATTTCTGGCTGTCTATAGGATAAAAGGAAAAACTTCAGCTTTTTGCAATCTTTCTTCAGACTATTATTTCAGTCATTTCCCACATTACGTCTCCTCTAGTTGCAGTTTCCAGATGTAGCATGGTGAATTGAGTTCTAGACTTGGAGTCAGAAAGCCCAGGGATCAAATTGCAGCTGAAATACTTATTGCCATGTGACCCTGGGAAAATTACAACCCTTCTGAGCCCAAATTTTATCATCTACAAAATGCATGATTCAATGACTTCTGCCTTCTCACTCTATATCTGTGATTTATAGTTCTTTATAGCCTACCTTCAAGGCAAAAGAGCTGTTCCCCAAACTTGACCTTCTATTTCCCATCTCTTCTTATTCTTCCAATCCATCAGATCTATTCAATGAGCCAGTACCTACTATGTGCCATTCATTTTTCCAGTCATTGATCAGTATAAAGAAAATGAAACAAAACAAAACATTCTCTGCTCTTAAAGGAGAATATAGTCTAACTATTGGAGGATGTAACATGTAAATAGATAAGTATGTACAGAGTAATTCAAGAAGGCTGAGAGTTCTAGAAACCAAGTGATTCAGGGAAGACTTCTAATTCAAGATAACACTAGAGTTGAGCCTTGAAATAAGTTAGAGACTGAGTTAGAGATAGATCTCAACAGATATGAAAGAGAGAATTCAATCCAGGAATAAAGGATGACCTGTAGAAAGCTAAGGTGGTTGGAGGTAGAGTTTGTGAAAGCGTAAGTTAGTCAGTTAGGTCATAATGTAGAGTGTGTGAAGGGAAATATTTCAATAAATAGACTGAAGATAGATTGTGAAATGTTAAATGCTAAACTGTGGAGTTTGGATATTTCCCCCCTAAAATCAATAAAGAGTTCCTGCAAGTCTTTAGTGAGAGAATAACATTCACATTACTATTTAAGGAAGATTATTTTAGCAGTTGTGTAAAAGAGATTAGAAAGAAAGGCAGCATTATGTGGTGGCACAAGAATGGGATTTAAAGTCAAAAGACCTGCATTCAGTTCTTAAATCTGTTACTTATAGTGTGACCCTAGGCAAGTTAGCAAGCCTTTCTAGATCTTGGTTCCATCACCTATAAAATGATCAGGTTAAACTAGGTGAATCCAAAGGTCCTGACCAGCTTTAAATTTCTGATCTTATGTGAGTTATGATCCTAATACAGAAACTGAATTAGGAGGCTGCAGCAACCATTTGGTCCAGAGAAGATGATACTACAAGGTTACTGGCTATGTGAATGGAGAAAGTAGACTTCTTGGTTGAATTTTCATATATATCATGTCTGCTCACTGTGGTTAATAGCCAATGTTCTCTCCTAGGCTTTCTCCTCTTTTCACTTTGCATGTTTTCACTATGGGATCTCATCAGTTCCCATGGGTTTAATTATCATCTTGGTGCAGATGGTTCCCAGATCTTTATATTCAGTCCTCACTTTTGTTGAACTATAATCCTACATCACAAATTGCCTATAGGACATTTCAAATTGTATGTCCCTTGGGTCTCTTAATCTCAACATATCCTACACAGAAATCATTATATTTTCTTCCATATCCACTCATCTTCCAAATTTCTCTATTTCTTTCAAGGTAATGACCATCCAGATTCAAAACTTCAGTATTATACTTTATTCCTCATTCCTTCTTAGTCTATATAACCCATTAATTACCAGATCTTATCATTTCTTTTTCTGTAAGATCTCTTAAATATGCTCAATTCTTTATATTTACACATTTTCTGTCCTATTTCAGATGCTGTGATTTCTTGCCTAAATTATTACAATAGTGGACTAATTAGAATCTGGATCCAGTTCTATTTCAACTCCAATTCACCTTTTATATACCGATCAAAGGAATTTTCCAAAAGCATAAGTCTGATCATGTCATCTTTCTCCTTTGACTAAACAAACTCTAGTGGCTTTCAATACTTACAGAATCAAATAAGAATTTCTCTATTTGACATATAAAGCTTTTAATAATCTGATTCCTATTTTCTGGATTTTTTTTTAATTAAAGCTTTTTATTTGTATAACATATGTATGGGTAGTTCCCCAGCATTGATCTTTACAAAGCTTTCCATTACAAATTTTACCCCCAGTTCCCTCCCCTCCCCTAGATAGCAGGAAGTCCATGACATGTTAATAATGTTGAATTACTTGACAAGTTATGCAAGGAAAATCCTATCTACAAGAAAAAAAAAAAGAAAATCAGAGAAAGGCAACAGTGCAAGCAAATATCAATAGAGATCATGAATATGTTATGTTGTGGTCCATATTTCATATCCCTGTCTCTGGGTGTATATGGTTTTCTTCAGTGAACAACTAGAACTGGTTTGAGACAATTCTTTGTTGCAGAGAGCCATATCCATCAGAATTGATCATCATGTAATACTGTTGTTGCTGTGTATGATGATCTCCTGGTTCTGCTCGTTTCACTCAGCATCAGTTCATGCAAGTCTCTCCAGGCCTCTCTGAAATAGTCCTGCTGGTCGTTTCTTACAGAGCAATAATATTCCATAACATTCATATACCATAATTTATTCAGCCACTCTCCAATTGATGGGCATCCCTTCAGTTTCCAGTTTCTAGCCACTACAAAAAGGGCTGCCACAAACATTCTTGCACAGGTGGGTTCCTTTCCCTCCTCTAAGATCTCTTTGGGATATAGGCCCAGTAGAAACACTGCTGGGTCAAAGGGTATGCACAGTTTGTCAACTTTTTGAGCATAGCTCCAAATTGCTCTCCAGAATGGTTGGATCCGTTCACAGTGCCACCAACAATGTATTAGTGTCCCAGTTTTCCCACATCCCCTCCAACATTCATCGTTATCTTTTCCTGTCATTTTAGCCAATCTGACAGGGGTGTAGTGGTACCTCAGAGTTGTCTTAATTTGCATTTCTCTGATCAATAGTGATTTGGAACAACTTTTCATATGACTAGAGATGGTTTTAATTTCATCATCTGAAAATTGTCTGTTCATATCCCTTGACCACTTATCTATTGAAGAGTGGCTTGAATTCTTATATATATGAGACAATTCTCTATATATTTTAGAAATAAGGCCTTTATCAGAACCATTAAATGTAAAGATGATTTCCCAATTTGATGCTTCCCTCCTAATCTTGTCTGCATTAGTTTTATTTGTACAGAAACTTTTTAACTTAATATAATCAAAATTATCTATCTGGTGTTCAATTAGGAGTTCCAGATCTTCTTTGGACATACATTTATTCCTTCTCCAAAGGTCTGATAAGTAAACTATATTATGTTCCTCTAATTTGTTTACAAAATCACTCTTTATATCCAGATCATGAACCCATTTAGATCTTATTTTGGTATGTGGTGTTAGGTATGGGTGAAGCCCTAATTTCTTCCACACTAGTTTCCAATTTTCCCAGCAGTTTTTGCCAAATAGTGAGTACTTATCCCCCAAACTGGGGTCTTTGGGTTTATCAAACACTAAATTGTTAAGGTTATTGCCTAGATTGTCCTGATAACCTGTCCTGTACCACTGATCGACTGCTCTATTCCTTAGCCAGTACCAAACGGTTTTGATGACCACTGCTTTATAATATAGTTTTAGATCTGGTACAGCAAGGCCACCTACATCTGCCTTTTTTTTCGTTAATCCCCTTGAGATCTTTGACCTTTTGATCTTCCAAATGAACTTTGCTACTATTTTTTCTAGATCTGTAAAATAATTTCTTGGGAGTTTGATTGGTATGGCACTAAATAAGTAGATTAGTTTGGGTAGTATTGTCATTTTTATTATGTTTGCTTTGCCTACCCATGAGCACTTAATGTTTTTCCAATTAATTAGGTCTGATTTTATTTGTGTGGAAAGTGTTTTGTAGTTTAGTTCGTATAGTTTCTGACTTTTCCTTGGCAGATAGATTCCCAAATATTTTATCCTATCATCTGCTATTTGGAATGGAATTTATTTTTGTATCTCTTGCTGCTGAACTTTGTTGGTAATATATAAAAATGCTGATGATTTATGTGGATTAATTTTGAATCCTACCACCTTGCTAAAGTTGTGAATTGTTTCTAGTAGTTTTTTAGTTGAGTCTCTAGGGTTCTCTAAGAATACCATCATGTCATCTGCAAAGAGTGATAATTTGGTTTCTTCATTACCTACTCTGATTCCTTTTATCTCTTTTTCTTCTCTTATTGCCAAAGCTAACATTTGTAATACAATATTAAATAGTAATGGTGACAGTGGGCAGCCTTGTTTCACTCCTGATCTTATTGGGAATGGTTTTAGTTTGTCTCCAGTACATATGATGCTTGCTGATGGTTTTAAATAGATGCTACTGATCATTTTAAGGAAAAGCCCATTTATTCCTATACTCTCTAGTGTTTTTAATAGGAATGGGTGTTGGATTTTATCAAATGCTTTTTCTGCATCTATTGAGATAATCATATGGTTTTTGTTAGTCTGATTATTAATATAATTAATTATGCTGATAGTTTTCCTAATATTGAACCAGCCCTGCATCCCTGGTATAAATCCTACTTGGTCATAGTATACTATCCTGGGGATGACTCTTTGTAATCTCATTGCTAATATCTTATTTAAAATTTTTGCATCAATATTCATTAAGGAAATTGGTCTATAGTTTTCTTTCTCTGTTTTCACCCTACCTGGTTTAGCTATCAGCACCATATCAGTCTCATAGAAGGAATTTGGCAGTATACCTTCTGTCCCTATTTTCTCAAATAGTTTGTATAGTATTGGAATTAATTGTTCTTTGAATGTTTGGTAGAATTCACATGTAAATCCATCTGGCCCTGGAGATTTTTTCTTAGGGAGTTGGTTAATAGCTTGTTCTATTACTTTTTCTGATATGGGGCTATTTAAATAATTTATATCCTCTTCTGTTAACCTGGGCAATCTATATTTTTGTAGATATTCTTCCATTTCATTTAGATTATCAAACTTACTGGCATAAAGTTGGGCAAAGTAACTCCTAATTATTGCTCTGATTTCCTCTTCATTGGAGGAAAGTTCTCCCTTATCATTCTTGAGACTAACAATTTGATTTTCTTCTTTCCTTTTTCTTATCAAATTAACTAAAGGCTTATCTATTTTGTTGGTTTTTTCATAGAACCAACTCTTAGTTTTATTTATTAATTCAAT
>JAJPUD010001685.1:104781-123918 GCA_023553655.1 Myrmecobius fasciatus | reverse complement strand
TTTTAAAATAATAAACCCAATTCGTTGATGTTTTCTTTCTCTATTTTATGCAAGTAAGCATCTAGAGATATAAAATTGCCCCTTATAACAGCTTTGGCCGTATCCCACAAATTTTGGTATGTTGTCTCCTTATTGTCATTTACTGGGTGAAATTATTGATTGTGTCTATGATTTGCTCTTTCACCCATTCATTCTTCAGGATTAGATTATTTAATGTCCAATTAACTTTTGGTTTATTTTCTCCTGGCCTTATATTGCATGTGATTTTTATTGCATCATGATTTGAAAAAGATGCATTTATTATTTCTGCCTTTCTGCATTTGATTTTGAGGTTTTTATGCCCTAACACATGGTCAATTTTTGTATAGGTTCCATGGACTGCTGAGAAAAAAGTAAACTCCCTACTGTCTCCATTCAACTTTCTCCATAAATCTATCATACCTAACTTTCCTAATAATTGGTTTATCTCCCTAGTTTGTTTCTTATTTATTTTGTGGTTTGATTTATCTAATTCTGAGAGAGCAAGGTTGAGATCCTCCACTAGTATAGTTTGGCTGTCTATTTCCTCTTGCATCTCTCTTAATTTCTCCCCTAGGAATTTGGATGCTATTGCACTTGGTGCATATATATTTAGTATAGATATTGCTACATTATCTATGGTACCCTTTAATAAAATATAGTTTCCTTCCTTATCTCTTTTGATTAGATCTATCTTAGCTTTTACTTGATCTGAGATAAGGATTGCTACCCCTGCTTTTTGTTGTTCACCTGAAGCATAATAGGTTCTGCTCCAGCCTTTTACCTTCATCATATATGTGTCACTATGTTTTAGATGTGTCTCTTGTAGACAACATATTGTGGGATTCTGATTTTTAATCCAATCTGATATCTGCTTCCACTTTATGGAAGAGTTCATCCCATTCACATTCACAGTTAGAATAACTAATTCTTTATTTCCTGCCATCTTATTTACCCAAGTTATGTTTTCCCCTTTCCTTTCCCCTTTTTCCCTTCTCCCCTCCTCAGTACTTTGCTTTTGATGACCCCCTCCCCCAAACAATACTCCACCCTTTAGGTCCCCTCCCCCTGTTTTTACTCCTTTCCCCTGATTCTTCTGTTATCCCTTCTATTAGTTTATCCCTTTCTTTTCCTCCTTTCCCTCCCACTTCCCTTTAGCAACAGACAAGTTTCTATGTGAAAATCAAGTGTCTGATATATACTTTTAGAGCCCAACCTGATGAGAGTAGGATTTACACAATGCTCATCTCCCTCCCCTCTTTCTCTCCATTATATTAGGTTTTCTTTGCCTCTTCAAGAGATTTTACCTTGTTTTTACCTCCTTTTTTTTTTTTTTTTTAAGATTTTATTTTACCACTTTTTCCTTCTTTTCCCCAGTATGACAACCTTTCCCCCTCTGGTTCTCTTTTTCCTATTATCAAAGTAATATCTAGTTCATTATACCCCCAAATTTTAAGTATCCCCCTAGTAAAAATAAAGTTCTCAAGAGTCTTTTCCTTTTTACCTTTTTATGCATCTCTTGAGTTCTGTGTTTGGATGTCGAATTTTTTGTTCAGATCTGGTCTTTTCATTAGAAATAGGTGAAATTCACCTATATCTTTGAATGACCATCTTCTTCCCTGGAGGATAATGCTCATTCTAGCTGGATAGGTTATTCTTGGCTGTAATCCAAGTTCCTTTGCCCTTTGGAATATCTGGTTCCAGGCCCTTCGATCCTTTAATCTGGAGGCTGACAGATCATGTGTGATTCTAATTATTGATCCTTGGTATTTGAATTGTTTCTTTCTAGCTGCAAGCAGAATCTTTTCCTTGGTGCTATAGTCCTGAAATTTAGCCACAATATTCCTTGGGGTTTTAATTTTGGGGTCTCTTTCAGGAGGTGATCGGTGAATTCTTTCAATGGTGATTTTGCCCTTTGCTTCTACAATCTCAGGGCAGTTTTCTTTCAGGATTTCCTGGAAGATGGTGTTTAGATTCTTTTTTTCATCATGACTTTCAGGAAGTCCAATAATTCTTAGATTGTCTCTCCTAGATCTATTTTCCAAGTCAGTTGTTTTTCCTAGGAGATATTTCATATTTTCATCTAATTTTTCTTTTTTTTTTGTTTTTGTTTGACTGATTCTTGAAGTCTCATTGAGTCGTTCACTTGCATTTGTTCAATTCTTATTTTTAAAGTGTTGTTTTCTTCAGTTACCTTTTTAAGCTCCTTTTCTAACTGGCCAATTTGTTCATTGCATTCTTTTTCCACTTCACTAATTTTATTTTTCAATAAATTGGTGTCTTTATCATATCTCTTTTGGAGGGCTTCTTGCACTGACTTCAGTTTATTTTCCCATTTATCCTCCAACTCTCTTTTGAGATTCTGTATGCAATCTTCCAGAAAGGTCTTTTGAAAAGGGGACCAATGATGGTCCTTAATAACATCCTCTGAAGTTTTGTCTAAAGGAACCTCAGAATCTGGGGTCAGCCTTTCTCTGTCTCGATAAAAGCTGTCTATGGTGAGAGCTCTCTTTTGCCTCTTCATTTTTTTTTTTTTTTTTTTAACAGTGTGTATATCTCTTTAAGGTTTGGAAAAACCTCGGCTAAAGCTCCTTGCCCTGGGGCAATTTGGCGAATTAATTTAAGGTGCTGGGCTGGTGGGGGCTAGGACTAAGTCCGAATTACTCCTTAAACAAGGCAAGTCTGCCAGAACACCTGCCCCCAGTCCGGGCAGTGTCTGAGTGCCTCAGATAAACTCCAGGTGTTTGGAGTTTGGCGTTTTTGCCACAATGAGCTGAGCTGAGTCCCATCCTCACTTCCGGCCTACACCACTCTTTATCCCTCTGTCCAAGATAGACAAACCTGATGTGAAGTTATTCAGAGGTATCAGCAAGCAGTATCCAAGTATTTCTAAATTCGTTGACTTGAAGATCAGTTCAGAGGCTTATTTTATTGTTGGTTTGAGAGAAGATCGGAGGAGATGCAGAGAGTCACGTTTTCACTCCGCCATCTTGGCTCCGCCCTCCGGAAGACCTATTTTCTGGATTTCTTAAAGTCACTCCACTCATTCTAAAATCCAACTGAGCTGACTTTTTGTTGTTTTCTTTGCTCCTCCTAAACAATGCTTCAGTTCACCTCTCCAGGCCTTTGCATTGGTTGTCTTTCATGGTTGGAGGGCTCTTTCTCCTTGCTTCCATTCTTAGAATCCTTGACTTCCTTTAAGAATAAACTCAAGTATCAGTTTCAACAGGTGACTTCTCCTAGTTCCCTAGTTGTTGGTGCCTTTGCCTATAAATCTGCTTTCCTTCTATTTTGAATGTATATTGTAAAATCTTATTTATTTACATGTTTTCTCTTTCATTAGCATATAAACATTTTAAGAACTGGGATTTCTTTTGTTTTTTCTTTGTATAACCAGATTATCAGAGGCTTGACTCTAATGCCAACACTCTCTTAATTAAGGTTTGATGTTGGATGAAATGAGGCACTCAAGGAGATTTACTTTGTTCTAACACAGCAAGGGTATATGACAAGGATATAATGGTTTTTAACTTCTCTGGATATGGTTACCTTCTTTTCCAAATGAAAATTTGTCTTATTAGCAGGGCATGAGAAAGTTATTCTTGTGAAGTTCAGAAATCCACTAAGCTTGAGATTTCTAGACTCCGTGGATGGGACTTTGTGTCCCTTTGGATGATCAGAAAGTTTTGTCAGAAAAGCCAGGGCCAATTAGATCTTGGGACATGCTTTTTTTGTTTTGTTTTGTTTTTAAAGCCACTCCATGTCATGGGTAAGAAGAAAGAAGTTACATCAAGGAGATGTTGGTTCTATCATACAGTCCTTAGTATATTATGAACAAATAGTTAATGCTTATGAGATACATTTTTTGATTGTGAAATTCTCTGAGTATCAATATAAACTAAATGGTGAGCCTTTAAGACTCCATTTGACTCTAAATAGATTATGTTTGGATTCTACATTTTGAAGGTAAAACCAATAAACTATAGCAACTGATCTAATATAAGAATAAGGAGAAGAATTAAAGTTAATGCTTAGATTTCAAACCTGGATGATCAGAAAGATAGTGGTTGTAGTAGATACATGATAAGAAGAAAATAGGATTGAATAGTTATTGGGGATTTAAAGTATGGTGTGTTGCCTAAGGCTGGCTAGACTTATGATGCCATTTGTAGTTGTACCAGCTACCTCACCAATTAAGAAGGGGGGCATAGAAATGAGTATTTCTTAAGTGCCTACTGGTTGGTAGACACTGTGCTAAGTGCTTTACAAATATCTCATTTGATAGATTAAGGTCTCAGGGTAGTGGCTACAAAAAGGGAGTAACAGAGGATGAATGATAAGGGGATGGCCAGGGTGAAGCATTAGATGGGTTGTAAAGCACAGTGTGGAGTTTGTAGCCATATGTGTTTGTGCTGGCTGAATTATTGTGTAGCATGACCTATACAGATGAACCTTTGAGAGTTTATGAGATTATCAAGGCACTGGGTATATATAGAGAGAATGAAAGGGCAAAGAATAGTGTGACAGTTAAAAAGTGAGACACAAATAGTTGAATCAATCTCTGTGGCAAAAATATACTTCTATTTCTCTGAATCTTTTTCTTTCTTCTGGGGTCACCTCAGTTACCACTTCCTTGATGTCCCCTTTCCTTGATACTCCTACTTGTTGCTACTCCTTTCTTGTTCAAATTATCTTCTTCTATCTACCTCCTAATAGAATGTCAGTTCTTTGAGGATAGGGATCGTCTCCTTTTTATCTTTGTATTCAATAGCACCTAGCATAAAATCCAAAATGGGCTGACCACTCCCTTCTTGTTAATACTCTCTTTGAATTTTTGTGAACTTTCTCTTTCTTAGCTTTCTTCTTAACTCTTCAACTGTTCTTCCATCTCCTTCATAAACTAATATTTCTGTTCTTATTCCCTAAGTATGAGTGTTATGTAAGATTCTATGCTTAATTTTCTTCTCTATTTAATCCAGCCCCAAACAAACTGACATGTGCAAGGGTCTGAGTGCACAATGATGGTTAAGAGAAAGTCAATTTCTACTTTTAGGAAAAGAGAGTACATTCCAAATTGGAAGTCAAACAAGTGTAAGATAACAGAACTAGCTAAATTTGTGTTAAAGGTTATATGGAGTACAAAAAAATAGGGATCTGGGATGAGCTGGAAAGCTCATTGAAGAAATTCAAGCGAAAAGGCTGGTCATACCTAAAAACTCCATTTCATAATGTCACAATAGCAACAAATGTGCTAAATAAAATAAATGAACAACAATGAGGGGAAAGTAAAGTAATTCTTAGCAGAAAAAAATAATAATCTAAACAAATAATTAAATGAAAAAGACATCCCAAGACAATGAATATTTGCTACAGAATAAAAGGAAGAAAAAACCAAGCCTTTATAAAGAAAAAAATAACACAATAATAAAAAGCTTCTCAAAGGGTAGAATAGTCCAAGTTCTAGGGCCTTCAGAGAGTTTAAAAACAACAACAACAACAACAACAACTCAGAGATATAAAGGCAAATCTGTTGGCTTTATAATTGAAATAAATATATTAAAAGAGCATAAAGAAATAAACATAAGGCTCATTAATTTAGAACATTCAGTGAAAATATGTTAACAAAATAAAAGACCCTTTGTGGAATAGAATCAAACAAGAGAAGCCCAGAAATGCAGAGATGGAAGAAAAATAATAGGAAAAAAAAACCCCAGCAAAACTGAAAGAAATCTTAAGTCTTTGTAAACCCAAGAAATAAAGATAGAGATGGAGCTCAGTGGAATAATATAAAAGAAAAAATTAAGAACTAATGGAAAGGAACCACTATATCCAATTTAAAAGTTAAAAGAAACTACTATATCCAATTATGTGTGAAGAAATGGATAAATGAAATTGATGAATATCTACAAAAACAACACAATCTCTAAAAGATAAATTGGAAAAGAAATAATTTTTTTTAGAAATTTTTATTTTTTGCTGAGGCAATTGGGGTTAAGTGATTTGCCCAAGGTCACACAGCTAGGAAGTGTTAAGTGTCTAAGGAGACTTAGGTCCTCCTGACTTCAGGACTGATGCTCTATTCACTGGGTCACCTAAGTGTCCCAGGGGTTAGGAATTTACAAGTGAAATCTTTCAAATATTTAAAGAACATATATCTCAGAAGCTGTATAAACTGGTATTGAAAATATGGATAAAGACACTCTACCACACTCTATCTATAAGAGATATTATATTCACATATAAACTAGGAAATGATAAATATAAGAAAGAGAAATAATATTGATGAAAAATACTAAATGAGAGGCTAAAAAAATTGGAAGAAAATCACAGAATTTTTATCATGTAATTATCAAGACGGTATAGTTGTTTTTAGCATATATCTTCTAACATAACAGCTATAAAAGTAGGAAATGTGTGGCATATATGTATATTTCTATCTATCATACATCCACTTATCTATCTATCTAGTAATTAAGGGTGAAATAATAAGATAAGACTGATAGTCTTATTGATAATAGGAACACTGTACAAGATAAAAACTTTTATGGAATGATATTAGAAAATTGAGGGGCAGCTAGGTGGCGCAATGGATAGAGCACCAGCCCTGAAGTCAGGAGGACCTGAGTTCAAATCTGGTCTGACACTTCCTAGCTGTGTTACCCTGGGCAAGTCACTTAACCCCAATTGCCTCAGCAAAAAGCAAAAAAAAAAAAAAAAAAGAAAATTGAAATACTCAAAGCTCTCACTTATCATAATCATGCTTAGCCAGCTTTACACTCTAGTCTCTCAGGGTCCAGATGTGAATGAACTTGATAAGTATTTAGTTTATGCAAAACACTTATAGTTTTTGAGACTTATCTGGGGCACTGAGGTTTATTTACAGTGACTTGATTAGGATCACAAAAACAGTACTTGTGAATCAGAATTTGAACTTAAGTCTTTTTGTATTAGAGAATGGCTATCTGTTATTCTATGCTATTTCTGGACACTTTATCTACTATGTATGTATATGTAAATAAAAATATAAACATGTAAGTTATAAAAACACATAGTACATTCTCTCTCACACAGAAATACACACTTAATCATATATACATAGAGATAGAGATATATAAAAAAGGAGAATGGTTTGTAGGTAGAATCCTAGGGAAGGTCAATATTAATATATTGTTCAAAGCAATATTCCCAACAGGCTTTGCTATGTCACTATCATTGAATTAATAGGGTTGACAACATGGCCAACATTCACTAGACAGCTTATTATTTTGGACCCTTGGAGGTACTTTATATTGGAAAATGACAGTAAATAAAGCAGCATCACAGGCAAAGTTTCCTGTCCATTGTGATCAAATCAGCTACAAATGATGAAAAATGAGGGTATCTTTCCTGGCTCAGGTATTATTTAATGCCCAGGTTTCATAGTTTGCTCTGTGGCAACTAGAGGACACTGAGGTCATATGCTCAAGAAGAAAATAATGAAACACTCTTGAAAGAAAAACTGCCACTCTTGCAGTATGTATGTGCTAATACAGACAAAGGGGTTATGTAGACATTGCAGATGAAAGGAGAGCTAAGAATATTAAAATCAGAATAGTTCTAGGAATTCATAAGAACATTGAACAATATGTCATCCCCATGAATTTTCAATTTGAGGCCAACATGAAAGCTTAACTGATTCAATAGAACAGTTTTATACAAAATATGAAGAAAATGGAGCATATGAGTTCACACTGGATTAATATATAATCATATCCAAAATCAATGAATGAGGAGTAGCAGACTATTGGCCACTATATATTAATTTAATATCCTCCTTTCTGTGAGCTAGGCAGTATTAGTACTTGTGGGTCCCTATTCAGGTGCTCTCTTTTCCAGGGACAGTAATAATGATCTAAATCTTGCTCTCTCTCTCTCTGACAGACTGATAATGAATCAACAAAGCAGGCTAGGGAATCTTGTCAAGCCTGTGGTTCTGTTACAGCAATTCTGGATTCTCTCTTTTCCAGCTGCTCAGAACTCTGTTCTCTCTAGACCAGAATCCTTAAATCCTGTATTAACTATTTCTTTCCCTAAGAAACTTTTCACTTCAAGTCCTTTAATTATAGTATTATTCTCACCTATCTATCTTTGTAACTTTTACTCCAGCCATAGTAGTCCTAATAAGACTGAAAGAGTGTTTGTTGTTCATAATTTGGGAGGTGAAACAATACCAGACCTAAAGTCAGAAAGACTCTTTTAAAATTCAAATCAGCTTCAGATACTTACTAGCTGACCAAATCACTTAATTTGTTAGTTTCTTATTTTTAAAATGAATTGGAGAAGGAAATGGCAAAACCACTCTGATAAGTTTGCCAGGAAAACCCCAATTAATCAGACATGACAGAAGATGTTCAGTTATTTCAATTGTCTCTTCATGACCTAATTTCTACTAAGACACATCGTCTCTCCTGATAATTTTTAAAAAAGATAATATGTCATTTGGATAATATCATATAGCTAATAAGTAGCAGAATAGAGACTTAATCCGTGTTTTATAATGTCAACTTCTATTTTCACTTAATTGCAAAATCCTGAATGGCAGATATTATATCATGTTCTCCTTTGCATATGGAAAATGAGAGACAGAGGTATAACAATAGAGAGCTTGTTTTGGAGTCAGGAAGAGCTGAGTTCAAAACTTAGTTTTGATATATACTATGCGATCCTAAGCAAATCCCTTAATTTCTCAGTGCTCTATATAAAGCCTCTAAGTTACAGATCAGTTTCTGCTATGTATTAGTGGAAGGACTTTCCTCATCAATTTTTTCCTCATCAGTTGCAGAAATGAAGCAATAGTTCTGGAAGAAAAAATAAAGAAAATACATACATTCACACTGTCATGCATCCAGATGGTATACAAAAAATGTTTGTTAAAAGAACAATTCCTGTCTGGTCATCAGAGGAGAGTTATAGGCATAAAAGACTCAAATTTTGGCATGTAATATAACAGTTTTCCACTCTATTCTACAAACAAGATGGATAGATAATGTGTCTGGATAATGGTATATTTAAGTGAATATGGGACTACATGAATAAACAGAATCAAAGAATGTTTATTAATGGATAAATTGTCTTCTCTTGTGAAGTCACCCAAAGCTCTGTCTTTGTATTTCTTTTATTCAACATCTTGAGTGAAGGCATAAATGGTACACTTCTTAAATTCAAATATAATACAAAGCTGTGAAGGGAAAATTGCTAATAGGTAAGTTGACAGAATTAGGATCCAAAAAGCATTTCAGCAGAGTACCATAATGGCTTATATTTAATAAAATCAAAATTACCATGAAAAATCTAAACTCCAGCATTTGAGCTTAAAACAATAACAACAACCCCATACAACTGCATGATGGGACATGACTAGACAATAGTTCATTATAAACAAATGAAAGGATTTAATAAGTCACAAGTTCTGTATGTCTTAGCAGTATGCAATGCTATTCAGGAAAGCCAATACAATTTTAGGTTGTACTACTAGAAATATAACTATAGCAAATTGAATGTCAGTATATTTAGGTAGCGACAATAGTTCTCAGTTTGTGTGATTTTATCCAGAACATCAGGCCCACTTTAAATAAGTCACTGGCCATCTGGAAAATATTCAACTGAGGGAGACACTGGCTTTTTGCACAAGGATCTGCTGAATAAAATGAAGATCTTTAATTGAGAGAAAGGATAATTTAAGGGGCACCTGATAGCTATCTTTAAATATTTGAAAAGTAATTCTGTGAAAGAAATAGTAGACTTATTTTGTTTGACCCTAGAGAACAGAACTAGGATTACTAGGGTTAAGAAACTTGCTAATGAAGTAAATCCCCTCAAATTCTACCAGTTATGGGGCAGCTAGATGGCACAGTGAATAAAGCACCAGCCCTTTAGTCAGAAGGACCTGAGTTCAAATGTGACCTCAGACACTTAACACTTCCTAGCTGTCTGGCCCTCAGCAAGTCACTTAACCCCAATTGACTCAGGGAAAAAAAATTCTATTAGCTATCAGACTGGTTTGTAGGTCAAGACTTCTAGGATCTTTGAAGACCTTAGTACAGCTGCAGTGCTGAACTACTCAAAATAATCACATAGCATTACAATTACATAGCTTTACTCTAAAGGAGATGTGTTTAATGGGAGTCATCAGCATATAAATCACAGGGAAATTCTCATCTTAATTATGAACATGGGGGGCAGCTAGGTGGTGCAGTGGATAGAGCACCAGCCCTGAAGTCAGGAGGACCTGAGTTCAAATGTGATCTCAGACACTTCCTAGCTGTGTGACCCTGGGCAAGTCATTTAACCCCAATTGCCTCAGTAAAAAAAAAGCAAAAAAAAAAAAAAAATTATGAACATAGGAATCTATTAAAAAATGTCTTCTCTACATAGTATCCTAAAACTTTTATGTAGTCTTAAGCCATATTAGCTTTTGGGACACCTTTTAAAATGAAAATAGAATGATGAACAAAAATACTAAGCATTTAAAATATAATAATTAATAGATCAATGCTTTTCTTGGTCCAATGTGCTGCTTACGTCTGTGATCACATGAATTTTCCAAAACCTGGGAGGAGAAAGAGAGAGACAGACACAGACAAACAGAAACAGAGATAGAGGCAGAGGCAGAGAAGAATA
Organism: Myrmecobius fasciatus; assembly: GCA_023553655.1. Classification (NCBI taxonomy): domain Eukaryota; kingdom Metazoa; phylum Chordata; class Mammalia; order Dasyuromorphia; family Myrmecobiidae; genus Myrmecobius; species Myrmecobius fasciatus. The sequence continues at coordinate 113,241 of JAJPUD010001685.1, read as the reverse complement.
GACTTAAAAATAATTTTCATTGATACCTTAATTTTTACAACATGGTCATTTTCAGGTAGATTCTACTCTTTTCATCTGTCCCTGTCTGATCAGAGGTTTTTTTCCTTTTTCTTTTTCAAAAAAAAGTTAAAGCAGAGATTGTATCTGGCTATGGATATAACATTCTTTTTTTAACACTTTTTAAAGTGTTTCACTTTATTAATATAAAAATTGATAAAATAAAAATTAATATAAAAATAAAAAATTCTTCATTTCTTTTTCATGACCAAAATTGGTCATAACACAGTATTTAGCATTTTCTTATTATTATTCTGATTTACATAATAATGGCTAGCATTTATATAACACTTTAAAGCTTATAAAGCCTTTTGATATTTTATCTCATTTAATCCTCAGTAATTCTTGGAGGTAAGTGCTATTATTATGTCATTTTATTTTTCCTTTTTACCAGATCAGGATATTGTAACTGAGAAAGGTGATGTGACTTGCTCAAAGTGACATTGCTACTAAATCTCTATGGCAGAATTTGAACTTAGATCTCTCTGGCTCTAGGTTTAGAACTCTATGTATTATGCCACCATTTTATGAACATCATGAGTTTTCCTTTTTTTACTTTATTTCATTATGTATCAGTTCAAATAAGACTTACGTTTCTTGAAATTTCTCATTTTTATCTTTTCTTATGCTGATATAGAATTCCATTGAATCTACATACCACAATTTGTTCTGTCATTCTTCAATTTAGAGATGCCCACTTTGTTTTTAATTTCAGTTTAGTCAATTAACAAGTATTCATTTTTGTCCCTTCTTCTTTCCTCTCCCAACAGAACACAAAAAGAAAAGAAAATCCTTGTAATAAATATGCAAATCATAAAAAGCAAATCTCCCTCTTTGTCTTAAAATGTCTCTCATTCTGCATTTTGAGTCTATTACCTCTTTGTCAGAAGGTAGATAATTTGCTTCATCCTCAGATCCCTGGAAATATAGTTTGTCATTTCTTTGAGCAGAGATCTCAGTTGTGCAAAGGTTTTATTTATAATATTTTTTGTTATTATGTAAATTGTCTTTTTGGTTCTGTTTATTTCATTCCACATTGGCTTATACAAGTCTTTCCATTTTTTTAAATGAAACTGTCCATTTTGTCATTTCTTAAACCTTCAAATAAATTACCCATACTGTTATTAAAAGGGAATTTAGGAATAATCTACTCTAGTAGTTATTAAACATTTTAAGGCTTAAAATTCCTCAACACTCTTAAAAATTATGGAGAACCCCCTCAAAAAGTTCTTTCATTTATATGGATTATATCTATCAATATCTGCTATGTTAGACTTAAAACATCTTAGTATTGTTATGAAAATCATTTTGACCTCCTGTATCCTTCAAAAAGGTTCTGAGCAGTGACCTCTAAGAATGCAAGATGACCCTTGGAGAACTGCTGATCTTCTCCAACCTGTTGATTGTACATGGTGAACAGACAAGTCTTCGTGCTTCCTACTTTGCTTTTTAGTTGTTTTCATATTTTCTTAATATTAGTGTGACTCTGTCTGGAATTAGTTGAATTCAGTTGATTATTCTCTTATAAAAATACTATTGCCTCAGCTTCCAGCACAACTTACTCTGGGTTAACTTGGTTGCTTAGAGCTTGGTTTTAATGAGACTGATATTGTGGTTTTAATTCTCATGGAGAACAGTTAATTTCACACAAAATAAAAACTATGTCCTGCAGTCACAAAACAAACCACTAACTCTAGAGGTGAGGAAAGAATGTGGTTCTCTTTGGACCAGCAATTCTCATTACTGAAAATGAACCTACAAAACAGATCAAAATACAGTGATCCTCAGTTCTATTCAGTTCCCTTTTATTTCTGCAGTGATGGGAGAAGAATGGTAGAAAGGGAAAACAGAAATAGTGTTTCCATCTTCTACAAATATTAACTAAGGTGTTCATATTCTAAAAGTGATGTCTGTGGCCAGTAATCAAGAAATAGACATAATAAAGGAAGAAATGAATCATACCAGTGTTATATTTCCAATGAATAAAACCAAGATAGAAGGAAATTGTACTTAAATAGAAGTCAGATTTACAAGTTCTCTCTGGAAGAACAAATAATGGAGTTGGGGCAGTTAATTTTATTGTGCCTAAAGTCAGTAATACTGAAGATTAGCATTTGTAAAAACACTAATAGTTCAGTTTATTTATTAAAAATCTACCATAGAGGACGAGAGGTAGAGAAGTTCTTAAAGAACTACATAATTCTCTCTAAATGAAATCAATATATACTTTGATCCTTTTTGACTTCAGTAGGTCCCACTGATGATTGAAATAGGCTGGTTGAAAATAAGTTCAGAAGTAAGGAATGAGAAAGGCCAAAAATTACAAAGATTACAAAGAAACCTTATGTTTATACACTATGAACCTTTTGCCTGAGAAAAGAATAAAATTATATCGAACATTATATGTACCAAATATAATCTCCAACATGCAATCTAACTTCAGACACTTATTAACTGTATGACTCAAGGTAAATCACTCAATTTCTATTTGTCCCACTTTTCTGATTCGTAGAAAAAGGATAATAAAAATACCTACCCCAAAGTGTTCTTGAAAAGATAAATCTTTGTAAGGCAATTTGAAAAGTTAAAGTGTGAACACACACAAACACATGAGTGAGGTGCTGTGGTGGATAGAGTGATAGGCCTGGAGTCAGGAAGATTCATTTTTGAGTTCAAATCCAGCCTTAGATACTTATCAGCTGTGTGACCCTGGGCAAGTCACCTACCCCTCTTTGCCTTAGTTTCCTCATCTGCTAAATGAGCAGGAGAACAAAATGACAAACCACTCCAATATATTTGCCAAGAAAACCCCAAATGGGGTCATGAAGAATCAGACATAACAGAAAAACAATAGCCATTATATATTTATATAATACATTTATTATTATTATAACTGTTATTCTTATTGTGAAAGATAAGAAATGACATGTGAGGGATGTGTGTGTCATTCCTGAACCAGTTGTCTTTGTGACAGCAGACTACTGGTTGTTAAAACAAAGGCAAAAACTAATAAGAAATTAGAAGAAAACATTAAAATAAAGTATAATTTATAATTAAAAACTCCAACCTGACTGATTTAACCAAGTTATTGATGTAGAAAAATGGGAAATAAGTGGAAGAAAGCACATCAACATTATTTTTCACAATATCATACAGACGTTTATTAGATCAATTAAATTATGAAACTCAAATATGACACAAAGCTAATGTAGTACATGACAGAATGGAGATCCAAAAAAGATCTCAACAGACTAGATCAATGGATTGGATCTAAAAAAAATGAAATTTACTGGGCCTCAGTGAAGCATTTAATGCCACTCATTGTGCTATGAACTAGAGATACAAAAACAAAAGCAAAACTTCTATATTTTCATTCTTATGGAGGGGACAGCATGTTTGCATATATGTATACAAACACACACACACTTATACACACACACATAACTATATAGATAACTATATATATATATATATATATATATATATATATATATATATAACTACATATAAAGTAGATGTAGAATTTCTCTGGAGGGGAGGGCACTAGCCACCGGGCTTGGGTGATAATGGAGGTGAGGGGCAAGAAAGTTCTCTGCTGAAAGTGGTCCTCTGTAATACTTAGAAGGAAAGGGATACAAATCAATTGCTATTAAAAGTCTAAAAACAGTCAACAAACATATGTGTGAAGATTTCTAGTGACTTTAGCCAGTGGCAAAATCTTATTTGTAAAGTATCAAGGAGAAGAATGGTGGAAAATTATGAGCAGTATTGTATCATAAAACAATGAGACAGTGGAGAAACAGTGTAAAGGAATATTGGGGAGAAACTGAAGCAAAGTCATACCAAGGGCATTCCAGCATGAAATGCTAAGTACGACAAACAGAAAAAAAAAGATGTTAATTATCTGTGAAGATTAAGAAAACAACAACCTTTTTTTTTTCACCATCAGTCATGATAGAGCAGTTACCATATTTGTGTTCTAATATCACAGATATTACACAGATATAAACACAGATGTGTTTATAAAAGAATCAAAAAAGGCATTGAAGAAGACAAAGTTGGGAAAAGCAGCTGGAATAGTTAATTCTATAATAAAATGAAATTTGTTATTAATTTCAAAGTTACAAAATTTTAAAAAATAACCCAAATTAAGTTTTTTTGTATCAAGTTACTTGGCAAATGTGTCTATCTGTGTATGTGTATACACACACAGAGAGAATATATATATATATATATATATATATATATATATGTTATGCACACTTAATTGTGACAAGGATTGAAAGATAAATGTGAAACTGATTGAGGGTATCAGTATTATAAAACATGTAAATTAGGAGTTTCAGTTGAAAAAATGATATTTCTGATACTACATTAAGTAGAGAGAAGGCCTCTGGTGGAGTCAACTGAAGGTATCTAACGATCATTTCCCGATATATCTAATTAAGTAAGTGGAAGATACCAAAAATATGAAAAAAATCCTAAGCTTTATTTTTATCAAATTGATAAAAGTGACAGACAATATAATCAACTACTGATCCATATACTTACTTTTCCTTCTATATAAAATCATTATGAAAATAACTTGAACATACATGAATAGCATCTTAGATGAGAGAATTAAAAGGAAAGAGTCTGGTTTACATGTCTTGTTTTACAGTATACTGCATCTTTACCACACCACAATTGAATGAAAGAACAAAGGAGTTAAGAATCTCACTATGTGTATTGCATGTTGAATACCAAAAGACAAACAGACAAACAGATCAAACACATTTAATTTAGTAGAACAACATGCTTCCTTAAAGGCTCTTTTCTAACAAGGTATTCTCTACTGAAAATGGCAAAAGTATGCAAGAGTTTTTGGAAAATATTATGAGATGAATCATTTTGTTGAATCATTCTGTGACCATTAATATCAAGTGAGGCATGAACAAATAGATATTTGTACTTCATAAAAGTATTCATTACCATTATGGCAGAAATCCAAAGCTAACTAAGTCCTAGGTGATTCCCTATGGAGGGATTCCCTGTGGAAGATGAAATCCTACTGATGCTCCTATTTGCATAAGTTGATTTCATAAAGTCTCAGAACTTCACAATGCTTCTTAAATAAACTCCATAGTTTAAAAAACTTTGACCTGTATATCCACATAAACTCCCTACATGAATGAAAAATGCTCATATTACAGACTATAATCCACAACTGAATGGGCAACCTACGTTGTCCATATATCTACCTTTGTCTAGTTCTTTCTCTAAATATCATCTTTTTTCTACATCTACATGTCTCATACAGAAACTACAAATGCCTAAGGATTTGGGAAGAGAACCGAAAAGGGAAAGGTGCATGACTGAATTGCTTTTGTGAAATTGCAAATTCTTTTAATGAGCCTATGTTTTTTGAGAGAAAGGGCCACTTTTTAAAATTTTAGCATTCGTCAGGTAGTATTTGATGGCTTCAAGTATTGACACAATAGACTCTATGAGGAATTGAACCAGAAGATCACTCAAAGCATTAGATAGGCACATATTGGGTACATAAGGCCATTTGATACAATCTTTGATTTAGTGACTTAGTGTCTTGGTTCTTGCAACATCTCTTAGCTCCACACTGTCTTTCCCCTGTGCCTGGAATTCTCTTCCTTCTTAATTTTACTTTTGGCTTCTCTATTTTCCTCAAAGCTCCATCTAAAACCCCAGTTTTTAAAGGAAATTGTTCCCAATTCCTTTTAATTATAGTGCTTATTTTCTCTTGATTATTTCCTATTTATCCATATATAGTTTGTTTGGACATAGTTCTTTGCATGTTATCTGGATGCAAAATATCTGATTAAGTGGAAGATACCAAAGAGATGAATTAGATTGTGAATTTCTTGAAGTTAGGGGCTATGCAAACTTTTCTTTGTATCTCTAGCACTTAGCATAGTCTGACACATCATATGACTTAATAAATGTTTATTGATTTGACATGATAAAGAAAAATTACAGAAGAATGAGAAAGAATATAATTGAAGAAAAATTATCACAGGTGAGGAAATTGAGGCCCAAAAAGGTTCAATGGTTCAGCCAATGAAGATGGGAGTAAGTATATTTCAGGTCCTCTGATTACAAATTCAGTGCTTGTTTTACTAGATAGCACTTTACAATTCCCATCACAAATGCCTCTTAAGTAAGATTCTTTGTTTTTTGAGTCTCAGTTTTTTTTTTTACCTCTAAGATAGATGGGTTGAATAAATGATCTTTAAGATCTCTTCCAATTCTATGATTCTGTGATTTATGTAGTATTTATTGTGCTTATTATATGTATTACATAGTGCTAATCATTGAGGAAAGACAAGAGTCAAAGACACCTTCATACGAATAAGAAGCTTTTGAGGCTTTGTCTGACAAGTTTTATTTGGGAAAAAGGAGAAAAAAATGGAATCACTGTTTTCCAACTTGCACATCATAATAAAACGTGGAGGCAGTAAGAGAAGACAAGAAGTCTTTATTGAATGCAATCTAATGTTAACTTCAGAAATTGTAAACAAAAAGTGAGGAAGGAGGTACACTTTGAATTTTAATGTTTGTTCTATGATTTGGTTGATGAGGAAGCTGTGGGAGTTGTCACCAAAATAAAGTCCTAGCTGACTAAAAAAAGTTCTGACTAAAAAAACCCAAACAACCAAAAAAAAAAAAAAAACACACAACAAAACTTTATTTCAGGAGGAAGATTTCCCTTAAGAACTGTTTAAATGATTTTATTACTAGTCCTTACTTAATAAAATCATTTCTTCTCATGCAACCAAGGTGACAGATGGGCAAGTAATGAAAATTTTCTGCCACAGAAAAAATAAAGCCTGAAACAAATCTATTTTTACCACTTCAGTGGGGTCTAACTAGACCAGTAATTGCATTGTTCATATTGTTTACCTCTTTACTACCATGTATTGATTTTGATTGTGGAGATAAATACATAGTGATATCATTCAAGGCTGATCTGCAAGTTGAATGAGGCTGGTGAGAAGGTGGCCTTGAGCAGAATTGAAATAAGTTTCTAATGGTGGCTACCTATCCACATAGATAATCAATTACTAGCCATCTAGATGTCAGAAATACAGGAAAAGAATTTCCATTGAGAAATAACTCTTTAATTAACTCCTACCCACACAGAGCTCCTAGGGGAAAACAATTCTTGCTGCAGTCAAAAGAAGTTCATGGTGTGCTTGGTATTTGTTTGTGATGAAGCATTTAAGGTGTTCCTGACGCAAGAATGAATTATGTTGAGGCAGCTAGGTGGTGCAGTGGATAGAGTACCAGTCAGGAAGTCCTGAGTTCAAATTTGGCCTCAGACACTTAACACTTCCTAGCTGTGTGACCCTCAGGAAAAAAAAAAAAAAAAGAATGAATTATGTTGAGATGGCTATTTTAAATTTTACCTGGGCCATAGCTGCCACACAACAAATCCACTCCCCAGGTCAGGTCTTATACACAGAAACAATTTTCTTGCTCTGAGCTTGCTTTCCATATGTCAAATGGATAGTCAGTTAGTCATCAAGCATTTTAAAGTGCTTATTACATATTATTGCTAAGCACCAGAGACATAAAGAAAGGCAAAAAAGTTCTCAAGAAGCTTGCAGTCTCATTGGGGAGATATACAAACAGCACTGTACGCAGAAGATACATACATATAAATGGGGGCGATATTGGAAGGAACTAAAACTGAAGGGGAAAAGGAAGGACTTTGCAGAAGGTGGAATTTTAGTTAAGACCTGAAGAAAGCCACCTGCTGATGAGGAAGGAGAACATTTTAGGAATGGAGGACAGCCAGGGAAATGTATTCAAAGCATAGAGTATCTTGTTTGAAGAATAGTCAGAAGGTCAGTGTCATTGAGTTGACTTGTCATTGGATCAGAGTACAGCAAAGGTGGAAAAGTGTAGGAAGACACCAAGGAGAACACTTGGATTGCCAGCCTGAGTAATTGGAAACTTGGCAATAACCTCCACAATAATACATTACTCCAATCCAATTCATCCAATACCTCTCTCATTTTATTGTACCCTGAAGCATCTCAGACATGTTACAAATAAATTCTCCTCTGTCTTCCAACTGGTTTTTTATCTTTTTAAAAAAATTATTAATTTTTAATACATAGTGCTTTATGAATCATGTGGGGAGAAAAAAATCAGAGCAAAAGGGAAAAACCATGGTAGAGAAAAAAACAGAAAAAAAGAAATTTTTAATAGGAATGGGTGCTGTATTTTGTCAAAAGCCTTTTCTGCATCTATTGAGATTATTGTATGACTTCTTTTGGTTTTGTTATTGATATAGTTGATTATGGTAATAGTTTTCCTTTTTTTTTTTTTTTTTTTTGCTGAGGCAATTGGGGTTAAGTGACTTGCCCAGAGTCACACAGCTAT
>JAJPUD010001685.1:63937-96990 GCA_023553655.1 Myrmecobius fasciatus | reverse complement strand
AGCTTAATCAAACTCTGAATAATAAAAAAGCTGCAGTTTTTGTTCATCCAAACTAGTCTTATCACTATCTGTTTGCAAAAGGAACGGACTGTCCCTTTAAAAGAAGTCTGTCTGATCCACCTCTATGGAGAACTTGGAGAGAAAATAAGAAATCTTAGGATATTGCTTCTTTTATTCCCATCCTTTACCTCTCTCCTTTTAAATTTTCCTATCTTTTAAACCTCTTTATGTCATGAAACTCATCTAATTGATGTTTAACATATCAGCACTTTTCAAATAAATCATTCTATATTGTTACTTATAGTGGCAAGTTCATTAGATTTTGCTACAAGTGATTTCTATACTGTCATCTACTTTACTTATGCTTTTGTGCCATTTAGATTAATTTCTGCTGGGGTTATGTTCATTTGGATAATTTTATCTGATTTCTCTCTCTTGCTTTACTTCTTGCCTTCATGATTGCTTTATTACATTGTGAGAAACGATTAAAAATGCACTTCTTTTCCATTGACAAAAAACTCCAACTTTTCCAACTTTCAACTTAAAACTTCTTGGACTTATAATGTTTTCATCATTATAACCTTCTTCAAAGGCAGTTATATTTTTTTCCATGAAGTAGAAACATGACAAGTGCTATATGAAACACATTAAAAAGACTGCACATCTTTTCTTTGACCAGATGACAGTTTTCACCGAGTGAAAATTGTGTAAATGTATAGCTGTACAAAATTCAACAGTTTGTGGTAATAGAGATTTTAGCTTTGTATAAAGTCATTTGGCATAGCTGGAGTCAGGATTCCTGATGGTAGATTCTTATTAAAATCTGTAGAATTACAGATAGATATCATAGGTACAAATGTCTATACTTACCACTTATACGGTAAATATATATATATATATACATATATATATATATATATATATATATATATATATATATACACACACACACAGATTGGCACTTTTAAAATCACATAATTTCTGAGGTGGAAGTAACCTTAGAGGACATTTACTCCAATCCACAGCTGCCCAAGAATTCCCTTTATAGCATAGTGATGTATGGCCATTTTATTGGAACACTTTTATGATGGGGAACTTATGTGAAAAGATAGACCATTCCATTTTGCTGTTTATAGGATTGGGTTCAGCTATATTCAACTGTATAAAAAGACATGTATGCAATGCAAAAAAATAGACAGATGGTATAAAAGTGATTTCTAAGATTCTTGAAACTCCAATATTTAGTACCTCTGTGGTTGTAAAAGAAATACCATAATACCATAATCCCAGAAATAAGTGACTGTGATTGCTTAGGTAACTGGCCAATGCTTAGTAGAAGAACCTGGATCATTTGTTTTATCTTCAAAATACACTAACCACACAATTGGGCAAGATTATAATACTGGGAAGTAGGAGGCATCTCTGACTGAGATCACAAGGTAATTCCTGAAGTCCCTTCATTGGTGGGCATCTGTATTTCTTCTTTTTCTTATTTCATTTGACTGGTTATATTTCTCATCTTGTGTGCTCTATCTGTGGCTTTTTAACCTTCTTCTTGATCTTTTCCTCATATTAATAAACAATTAATTTCTATATCAATAGCAAACCAATCATATTGTTTCTTTCACTCACACACACATACACCACACACACATATGTGCACAGAAGCATTCCTGGTTAACCTGAGAAACTTAGTAAATCTTTATATCTTTACTGGCATGATTTAAGCCATTTTCTTCAGAATGTCTTCATGTCTTTAAGCACTCTTGATGATAGTTTTCTAAATACAATGCTTTGTCAATTGGAATTCAAGCCTCTGTCTTTTAATTAGAGATGTGCCAAAGTGCCTGAATTTAAGGGAGGTTGTTGGCAGATAGATCTTTACCCCACTTCCATTTAATAACTTCATTACTGATTAATATCCACAGTGAATGCCTGGATTGAATATGCTTGTCAAAAGGACTGAACTGTTCCTATATAGCTAATTTTGATTTTCATACATCATACATACTATCACATTATTCTGTTTATAGGAGGGTGGGAAAAGTGGAGGTGATCTAAGTAAAGCACAAACTATATCAATTAGAAGAAGAGCCTAGGCTCCCAAGGGCCCTAGTGAAAGACCTTTGCTCCTCTTTGTTATTGAGGGCAGCTAGAAGAGATAGGGAGAGTGAATTATTCATATACTCACTCAAATCCACAGATAATTCAATACTTTGCTTTCAAAAATACTTCTCTATGCTATCTGTATTCATGCTTTCCCTTTTAAAAGAAGCTGCTAAGTAATTGCTAAATATCTCTGCTCTTTCCTGGAATAAATTGAAGATACTAAAAAATAATAAAGATAAGATTACCATATATTCATGTATTCATGTCTGTGCTGATTTACACTTATGCCTATGTTTCCTAGGCGTCTTCCAAACAATCCAAACTGCTACAGTCATGTGGCTTCCCACATTTTCCTTGATATTAGCATTCCTCATATCTTCTTAATATTTCATGTAATGTCAGAAGACCCAGCTCATTAGGATCACTGGTATCTTCAGCTGTGTGGAGGTATGAAGAAACAATCCCAGCCACTTGAAAATACTGCCAACATTATTTCCTTATTTAAACTAAACATTTCAGTTTGAAGCAAGAACATTAACGATTACATTTTATGGTTTGCAAAGTGGATTCGCAAGTTCAGATTTTCTTCGGCAGATTGCTATGGCAGTCAAAGCAACTGTTTTGTTCCATCGTAAATACAGCTGGAGGAAGCTGTTTTTGTAACACTTATTTGAAAAGGCATAAATAGCATCAGGAACTGAGAATAAAGGTAAAATGTTCCCAGAGATCAGGCAGAGGAAGGAGGAGGAGGAGAGAATGAGAACAGCGACCTCGTTTCCAGGAAAAATCGCCCAGAAAAGAAATAATTGCTTTACCCTTTTACACAGAATAAAAACATCCAAGGTAAGCAGTTTAGGCCAAGGGAGAATTGGCTTGTCCCTTTATCTCAAATGGAACCAAATTAAAATAAAACTTCATAGGTACCAAAAGGCCAAGGAATGACGTATTAGGGACTGTGGTCTATTCTTTATGTCATGGTCCTGCTTGATTGTTATAAAGACCAGGAAGGATGGGTTCTTCAGGCTTGGCTCCCAGATGAGTTTCATATTTGGAGGGAAAGAATGACTGGTTTTGCTTTATTACTGCTGCCATCATTACTTTAGAACAAGCCCTCAACTTTCCTTTGGTGGGAATTTCTTACTGGCTTTTCTCCTTTCTCCACTTCCCTCTCCATCCTCAACTTTCATGCAGCAGCAATAGTAATTTTCTTAATGCATGGGTATGGTGATGTCATTCTTATGTTCATAAACCTTCACTGGCTTCCTATTCTCTCCAGAGGATAAAAGGCAAATCCTTAAGCCTGACTTTTAAGAACCCCTACCATTTTGTAGCTGTCCTATAGCCTCTTCCACCTCTGTGCATTCACACTCAGTGTGGCCTGTGCCTCAAATGCCTTTATACTTTAGTTTTATCTGTTGAAATTCTTTCTTCAAGGCCCAGCTCAAGTATCACTTCCTTAATGAACCTCATGTTTCTTTCCCCATTTTTCTCCTTTTCTTCTATCATTCTACTTTATAACACAAGTTATCTGTATATATTCCATCTCCCCCCAAAATCTTTGCTTGACTAATGATTAGCACAGGATTTTTCACATATGTCAATCAATCAATCAGTAAGCATCTTTTAAGAAACTTACTGTGTTCTAGGCATTCTTCTTCCACTAATGCAAAGTATAGCACTTCATTCAATGAGCTAATTAAAAGGCATAAAAAAGTATAAATTACTCACCCCACTATATATTAAGTCCTCTGTTGAATGGGTTTGGGGATAAAAGCATGAAGAGACATATTCCATACCTTCAGGGAGTGTGCATTTTATTGAGGGAAACAAAATATTCACAGAGAAGTTAATACAAGAAATATACAAAAAAGAAACACTTTGGGATGGGGAAGAGGGAGGATTAATAATTGGAAATCCCTGCTGGAAGAACTTGACATAGTGTTCCAAGAAGCAAAATTGAGGAAGGAAAGAAATGGGGAAGCAGGGATGAGGGCAGAGGGAGTGGTCAGCCTGTGTGAAAGACAGAAATAGGAGATGAAGCATTGTGAAAAGAAAACATCAAATGAGCTAGTTTAGTCAGATTGTAGGGTTACTTGAGAGAGAACAATGTGTAATGTATGATCAGCCTAGAAAGATAGTCTGCAGACAGATTATGAGGAGCTTTAAATTCTAAATGGAGATTTTTTTATTTAGTGTAGTCAGAGGAGTAGTGTGGTCAAATGCTTTAGTAACATGTTTGGCAGTTATATAGAGGCTAGATGGAGAGGAGAAAGACTGGATACAAACTGGTCATATCTGTGATTTGATGGATGATTTTTGAGAATGTATATGACCAAAGAAAATTATACTCTGTAGTTAATTGATGGACTATTCAGAACTAAGCTAGATTGCCCTGGATCAGTGGATGTACAGACCATCAAATCTTATGCCTTTCCAATTTGTTATAACCTGCTATAGCCTATACTCTGTCAATAAAAACATTCAGGAATTCAGGATCTCTGATAAAAGTTTGGCATTCAGATTCTATGTGATGTAAACATGCAACTATGAGACTAATTAAATAAAAACCTACAGATGCGATCAATAGTCAAATGATATTGTCTTGGGCCATATACACACTCGTCTGAGTTTATGATCTAAAGAAATTGACTCAAGAGGGCAAATCATGTTTTTTTTTTTTTTTTAAACCCATTATCTTTAATTGAATATAAACAAACAAGATATACAGGGAAAGCTGTCCAGGTATCTGCCAAGCAGGCTGCATGAAGTTCAATAAAAATAATGGCTTGCAAAAGAACAATTTGTCAGATCTTTAAAGAAACCCCAATTTTTTGAAACTAATTTATATATTTGCCCCAAAGCAAGTCATAGTACATTTGACCTGTCCTTCTCTTCCTGAGCCTGCATTTCTAAAGGTCTTAATATCCTGTAGCCTTATCAACTGTTTAGGGCCCAAGTATGGGGCAAAGACATAACATTTAAGATGTGACTGAAAAATTTACAAAAGAGGAAGTATAAAATGGAAATGATCACCTAAGAAGATGGTTAATCTCTCTACTAATCAAAGAAATGATGATCAAAACAGTATTAAGATGCTACCTTAAATCCACTAAAATGTTGAAAATATGAAAAAAATGATGTGAAATAAGAAAAAGTCCAGTGTTACTGGGATCATGGGGAAATATTCGAATATATTATTGGTAGGACTGAAAACTGGTACTAGTATCTTGGATGGCAAGGTGGCAATATGTGAAAGAGTCACAAAACTACTTATACATTTTGACTCATAGATTCCACTGCTTAAATTTCATTCTAAACCATAATAAATAGGGGGAACAGACCTATCTGTACAAAAGTATTCGCAACTATTCTATGTGTAAAATAGCAAATAAATGAAAACAGCCTATATTCCTATGATGGATGAATAAATTATGGCATTAATGCAACAGTGTTATGGTATTATACAAAATAAATATGAAACATACAATGGAAATATGAAAAGATGTATATAAGAGATGCACAGTGAAAAAGCATACCCAGAACTGCATAAGTAATGACTACAACTATACCAAAGAAGAGATAAGGGAAAGCAGAGAAAATATGCAGATAAAGAGAGAGGGAGGGAGAGGGAAAAGGGGAGGGAAAGGAGGAGTGACAGGGACAGGGACAGTAATAGAGGAAAAGTAGCTGGGTGGTATGATAGATAAAGCATTAGGGTAAGAATCAGGAACACTCATCTTTATGAGTTTAAACCTTGCCTCGGATCCTTACCAATGGACAAGTCACAACCTTAATTCTTTATTTTTTTAAAAAGAAAAAAGCTGGAGAATGAAATGGTAATATATATGTATACATATACATATATATGTATACACACACACACACACACACACACACACACACATATATATATATATATATATACATATATATCTTCTTCACAAATATTGCCTCATTTGATCTTCACAAAAACCCTGTAAGGTAGATACATTTTAATTACCTCCATTTTACAGTTGAAGAAATTGAGGTAAACAGAGTTTGTGACTTTTCCAGCCTCATACAGCAAGTGTTTGAGACTGTATTTGAACTTAGGTATTACTGACTCTGTCATGACATTTCACTATCTCCAGAAAAGGAGAAGGAGGAGGAAGTAAGGGAGGAGGAAGAAAATCCAAAGATGCTAGAATTTTAGCTTTCTGGGTGGGAGTACAACAAAAAGCATCTTATTTATTTATTATCATTTGTTAATTCTTTTAAGCTCTGACTTTTTAAAGACCTGGGATTTGGGTAAGATTTTACCCCTTGTTTTATATGCTCATTTGGATTGTTTTTGTTAATGGTTATTAGGTTTAAAGTAATTTTAAAACAGAACCCAAACAATTTACTTATTGTACTAGATGAGTCATTGGAGGCCTTTAGTAAAGGACCTTGAAAATAGCAGTTATTTACAATGTAGGAACTAGCTAATTTTAGAGAGCCTTGCTTGATTCTGGTCAAATTGCCAAATATGTTACCTTATAACATTTCTTTAATTCTTTGTATTTGGTTTTCTTCTGAATGCTACCGGTTTAAGAAGAGTCCAAGATAGTTGCTTAAGGTTTTCAGTAACTTTAGGTCTCAGACATAGGCAATTTGAGACTATGCATTAGGCAAATGGATTGGGGATGATAAGATTGAGCACTACTCTACTGAAAATTCATTCATATATTAATTTGTTTATTCAACAGCCATTTATCAACAAGCTTCTATGTACATTGCATTGTGCTAGATACTAGGAAAAGGCATATATATATATGTAAACTCTATCTCCATATATATAATATATATATATATATATATATATATATATATATATATGAGAGCGAGAGCGAGAGCGAGAAGGGGAGAGAGGCAGAGAGAAGAAAAAGAGAGGGGGAGCAAAGGGGAGAGGGAAAAAAAGAGGGAGAGTGGGAAAGATAGGGGGAAGAGGGAGAGAAAGAGAAATGGGGGAGAGGGAGAAAGGGAAGGGAAAAGGAAGGGGGAAAGGGAAAGAGAGAGAAATAGAGGGAGGGGGAGAGGAGGGAGAGAGGATTCATTCCTGATTTCAGATGGTCCCACTTAACCAGGGAGTAAGGCATCAGTACAGATAACTACAATCCACAATATTACATGATAAGTCCAATAGAGAATTTCAAAACTAAATATTATGTGAGGTCCAAGGAGAGACATTGTTATCAATTGGAGGACAAGGCAGGTTTTATGAAATAAGTGGTACTTTTGTTGTCATTGTTTTCTGCATAGTAACCACCAGATGCGAATCCACAGTCAGCAGCCTTTGAATAGACTGGTTGTAGCTAATAGTATGGTTATATTTTACTAAAGGAAAGATGAGTGAGAATGGGCAGAATCCCTGAGTGTAGCTACCTAGGTGTCTTTTTCTTTCCCTTCATTTATGTGGGGAAACGAGAGAATTAAAATTTAAAAACAAGAGAGCTTGGGTGCACAGAAAAGTTTAAAGAGAGAAGTTTGCACTTAGAGAGAGTATCTTGGTATTTGTCAGATTTCACGCCTCATATTTGAGAATCCAAGGGAGTTGAGAAAGCTAGAGAGACTTCTTGCTGATCCTATTTTAAGGGCTCTGGCTCTGTCTGAAAGAGACTGGTAATGTCCTAACCATAAATTTCAGCTTAACTGGAAGCTGGAAGTCTGAGAGAATATTGACTGATTAGTGAAGCTGTGTGTCTTGTAAAGAGCAGTCCCAATGAACAAAGCAAAGCAGCCTGCTAGCTGTACAGAAAACATGATGACACCAACGACTCTGTGGTGACACAGATTTTGAATTGCCCATCCAAATGTTCCCCATGAATAGGACCTAAATAGTGACCTCTGTAATTACTCTTACATTAATAATAAATTGCATGTTTGTAAGATGTGCTGTAATTTTACGGAGAGATGTTAAATTATAAATCTTCTTACTATGCTGCTCAAATAAATATCTTTGTTTTGAGCTAAATATGTCCTTTGTCTTACTCCTGAAAGAAAACCACAATTGATGGGGGTTCGTGAGCTTTAGGAGGGACCCACAGAATACTTCAAACCTGGGATAACCATTCTCTGGGGATTCTGTCCTATTTGTTGATTCCTGCCTCTGCAAAGCCATGGGGATTTTTTAATCCTCTGTTCTTGGATCTTTGCTTTTGTCTCCTATGATCAAATGGGGAAAACATTGATAGAGGTGAAACACAATGTGGTTTGGTGTCACATCCTTACCATTGCCCTAAGCCCTGAGAAAAATATTAATTTCAGAGAGGGAGGATAGATGTTGTTTGTCCTTTGTTCATGAACCATGGCATGAGGGAGGTATGACATGACTCAAAAGTGAATTGGATTTAGGTAAAGGAGGGCTGTGCAAGGTCAACTGCCTCATTTTCCCCTCCAGAACCATCTGTATCCAGTGGCCAGATATAGATCAGGGTGACTGGAAATGGCAGTGAATACAGTGGGAGACCTTGGCCTTTTTAAGCTAAAATCTTCAACAGGTCTCAATTTGATTGAGGCCACACCCATTTAGTGATTAAGAGAATTCTGGTTACACTGAAGAGAAAATTATCAAAGTGTAAAGAATGTAGAATTAGCTTGTATAAACTCAAGTGGATTCCAATAAATTTGTCTTCTTTTTTTCCTGGAAGCATGTGGGCCAGATTCCAGCTGATACTTGAGGTACCCTGCAAAATACTGGGAAAAACTTACTGTTTCCTATTGATTTAAGCAGCCGTACTGTGCCAGGGATTTGTGCAGAGTAGTGTCCAAGTGGTACTATTCACAGTATTAGAGAGAAAGTTCCTTCTATTATACTTATCACTGAGGGACCATCTGGAAAGGAGAAAGATTGTTTGGAATTACTTAGAGTAATTTAGGGGTTACAAATTATGGGCATACAGTAAATGATGATGGATGAAGGAGATGGGGCCTTTTGTAAATAGGGCATTATAGGCCTGGGTGGACTAGTAGTGAGAATGTATTACTTGATAGGAGGTCATTCTAGAAATGATGGGGGTCCATCAAGTAAAGTGATCACAGTGAAGATAGAAAGGCAATAGTGGTCTTCAGTGCTTTGATCTTTGAGTCTCTTTCCCCAGAGTCATTTTGGTGGTGTGAGTAGAGATGGTTTGTTATTGGTGTTGGTTTGGGTCATGCTGTGCATTGTCACATCTCCCAGTCCTTTAACATACTCTCAGGATATGGAATAGTCTCCTCAAATTGACCATCTTCTTCCTTTATCTGGAGAGGACTTTATTTTTTCCCTGATTCCCTTCCCCACTCAATGTTTTCGATGCCCTATTTCATGAACATTTCCTCACTTTTGATCTGCTATCTAAACCTATCCTTTTTTTTTTTAAGGATTTCATCCTTTTCTAGGGAATGAGTAAATATATAAACTGAGTCATAGCCAAGCCATGTTTGTTGGATATTAGCTCCTCAGCAACCCAGAGAATTTGTTGTTCAGTTGTTTTGTTTGTGTCAGATTCTTTCTTACCCAATGTGTGATTTTCTGGGCAAAGACACTGGAGTGGATTACCATTTCGTTCATTTGCTTATTTTACAGATGAAGAAACTGAGGCAAATAGGATTAAGTGACTTACCTAGAGTCACATAGCTAATAAGTGTCTGAGGCCAGATTTAAGGTCACAAAGGTGAGGCTTCCTGATTCTATCTACTGGCACTCTATCCACTGTGTCCCCAAGCGCTTTTAACAACTTTTAGTAAGCTTTAAATAAATACTTGTTTATTGGGACAAGTAGGTAGTGCTGTGGATAGAGTAGTCAGTGGCTTTGGAGTCAGGAAGACCTGAGTTCAAAATAGGCTTCAGACACTTGAGCCTGGGTAAGTCACTGAATCCTGATTGCCTCATCAAAAAAAAAAAAAAAAAGCATTTATTAATTGATTAATTATGCCTCTATAGGAAGATATTTGCATTTTGCCAGGCATCTTCTGGAGACATAAAGAAGCAGATTTTCAGGCACCATAGTAGCTTGGTTTTACATTCACCATTGTGTGTTACTAGGGGAAGATACCAGAGAATTAATAGACCCCTTTAAAAATTAATCACATGTCCTACATCATTCCAACTGTGTATAGGGCTGTTTGTTCACTAGAGAGTGATATACTTCTCCAAAGGGGTTACTTGTATAAATACAAGAGGGGTAGTTAATACGGGAATTGTGAGAACTGTGTGTAAGAGAAATCTTAATCCTCTTACAATTAGTCCTTCACCAATACAAACTCTACTTCTCCTTCATCTGGAAATATAATGATGACATAATAAAAAATGTTCTATAATCAGATGAGCTGGTTGAAATTCTGGCTCTTCCACCTATTAGGAGATTTTGGGCAAATTTCTCACCTTCTGGATCTCATTTTCCTCATCTATAAAACTAGAGCATTGGACAAAATGAGCACTATTTAATAAGAACTAATAAGAACTCCAGTTCTATGAATTTTTTACTTTATTCGATAGGTATTAAAAGTCTTTGTTAGGGGGTATAACAGTATGAGGGCAATATCTTAGGAATATTGATTTGTCAGTGGGATGAAAGATAAATTGGAGAAGGTAGAGAATGGAGTTAAAGAGACCAGTATACAGCTCAAAAGTCCACAATTATAAAAAAAACATCTTTTGGGAGGAAAGAGTGGTATAGTTAACATTGTTTCAGAATAGAGAATTGATTAGTTACTGAATGTGTTAGTCCATAGCAGAGGACAAAGGAAAAACATGTCATTCAAAAGCAATACCAGCCCCCTCAGTCTTCAGAACATCCATTAAATACAAAATGATTTCTGTATGCAAAATGACCTTTAGGATTCGACTTTTCCTCAACAGCTCTTCCCCATAGTTGGGGGGTGGTGGGATGGTGGTGGCAAGGGGGGGTGTGACAGGAAGTTCGATGTACATGCCTCAGAAATGACTGACTGATTGACAAATGAGTCCCAGGAAACTAATTCCTTATTGATTCTCCAATGGGAGAATTTAAACATGGTAGCAAAGTAAATCAGGAAGGCAACTTTTCCCAAGCCAAGTCAGGCAGCGAGGATGTAGAGATAAATAAGACATTTACAAGAAGATAGAACCCTTATCTCTTTCACTAGTTTTAAGAGTGGGAAATTGGACAATTTGCAACTTTGGAGTCAAAACCCAAGGTTTGCCAACTTGGATTATGGTTTTTCTCCTTCTATGGTAGGTAGATTCAGTCTAGAAATTTTACTTTGAGCTTTAAAAATCTGGCTCTTTTGATGCAAAGCTTGAGGATATGATGTAGATATAAAGTGATATATTAGGCAGAATATAAGATGTCCTAAAAGTTGTAATGCAGTTTAAAGCTTTAATAGTTTCTAAATTATTTAATATTTATTGTTATTGTTGAGTTATTTTAGTCATGTATGAGTCTCTGTGATGCTTTTTGAATTTTCTTGCCAAAAATTCTGGAGTGGTTTGCCATTTCCAGAACATTTTCAAGATAAACTGAGGCAAATAGAGTTTGCCACTAGTAAGTGTCTGGGGTCAAATTTGAACTCAGGTATATCCTACTTCACCAGCTAATTACTCATTTAATAAAACTTAACACTGTACTATGACTTTTGAGACGTACTGTATTTCTGCTGATGGTTGCTTATGAATTTCAGAAGATCTACCTTATCAGTTCTAGGAAGGGTTCAGTTGCCTGCCTCTTTTTCTTTATTCTTTCTTCAAGGTAAAAGTCCAGAATTTAGCTGAGAATTATAGACTGAGAATATTCTAGCATATAAAAGTAGAAGTATACTGATATGAGGCACAGGTTTAGACATTGAGAGATAAGGAATGGAGGAAGAACTAATTGGGGTAGAGCTTTGAGATAACCTCAATTTCCTCACCTAAATGTATTTTACTTGAATTAGGAAATGATTCCTGATTTTTTCTCACTTCCCACTAATATAGGTATAGTGAGGGTAGGACAGAAATAACATTGGATTTGGATTTCAAGGTCCTGGATTGCAATTTTGACTGCTAATTATGCCATGTAACCTTGGACAGTTTAACTTTTTTTGCCTCAGTGACTTCATTATTGGGGCTAGGTCCTTTGATAATTTTCTGTACTCTAGAGGTAGCTATAGTTCTGCCGTTCTGAGGGTTTGAAATGCCATCTGTTCAGACTGCTTTTCAATTGCTTAGAGAACACGGATCAGGCTGAGTCTCTGCAAGTCTCAGAAATAGACTGGAACATACTCTGTCATTGTAATTTTGGGTAAAAACATTTAGTATAAGATTTTACATCAGAACACATACAATAGGGATCTCAGTTATAGTATCAGAAGAACTTCAATCAATCAACTAATCAGCATTTATTTAATGCTTCCAATATGCCAGGCACTGTGTTAGGTGCTAGGGAGACAAAGAGATACATGAAATAATCCCTGCCCTCAAAGAGCTTATTATAGGAGAAGAAAACGGCAAACTATTCCAGTATTTTCTTCCTGAGTTAAAGCCCAGAAATTTATCCACTATGCCACTTAGCATTAATCACCAATTGCATCTGTCAATTAACATCAATTAGCTTTTTTTTTGGGGGGGGGTTAAGTGCAATTGGGGTTGTGACTAACCCAGCTGGGAAGTGTTAAGTGTCTGAGGCCAGATTTGAACTCAGGTCCTCCTGACTTCAGGGCTGGTGCTCTATCCACTGCTCCACCTAGCTGTTCCCCATCAATTAGCTTTTATGAAGGGATATTTACTAATCACAATAAAAGAGAAATACAGAGACTCCCTCCACCATCTAAGACTTAAATCCAAGGTTATGGTCTCTTTTAAATGCTGCCAATTCCTAAGAAGAATGGACTCAAAGATAAATTAGCTTTGAAAAAGCATTGATTGCACTGATTTCATTTCCAAATGTGTTATCACTATTGGATGAATCCTCATCTTGGCTACTGTGTTCCTCATTTCATTCCTCATGATTCTGATGCTGGGCTAGCTGGCTAAATCTTAACATTGACTCTGGTTCCTGGATCAACAATGGATTTGTATCTTGAATTTTTGAAGCTGATCAGGTTGTAACCGTCTTTAATATTTCTTCACCTAAAAGCAGGAGTAGACACAACTAAAATAGAAACAGCAATAAGTATTTGTGCTAATGAGTCACTGAAGAACTGTTGGAGAGAGATAAAATTCTGAGACTTTTTCTGCTTAGAATTGTACAACATTCCTTACCTCCTAACTCTACCACAGCTAAAGAGGAAAGAGCCAGACCAAATAGGGTTATTGTTGTTCAATTATTTTCACTTGTGACCACATTTGGCATTTTCTAGTAAAAATACTGGAATAGTTTGCCATTTTCTTCTACAGTTAATTTTAAGATGAGGAGCTGAGGCAAACTGGGTTGTGAGTTGCCCAGGGTTACATAGCTAGTAAGTGTTTCAAGCCAGATGAGTCTGGTGCTCTAATACTATGCAACCTAGCTGCCCTTTGTCTACTTAGTATTTTTTAAATGCACCCCAGTCATGGCTCTAAGGCTAACAAAAAGGCTACTTTTCATCATGTTTTTAATGTATCAGAATCAATCACACAGTGTCTACACATGATTCAAAGTAAACTGTATCAATCAAATAAACTTTATGTATGCCAGTCTCTCTCTTCTTTGTCTTCCCTATTATATACAAATATATGTAATGGAGCACTCCTTAGAATTTCCAAGTAGATCAGAATGTTGGGGGTGAATGTTTGCTGGTTAGTACAGAGATTTCCCAGTGTTTCTATTCTTGATTCTCAGGTGGCTGGTCTGACTCTATGACAAGGAGACTTTGACTTAGAAGTTAACTCTTTTTATGCAAAGGGATTTTGAGGGAGCAAAAGCTTCCCTTTTGAGCTGTACTAAGAAGTACAGAGAAGAGCTACCTAACTGAGAGCCACCTTGACTAGCACCCATGCTAACGGTTCAGGGGGTAGGAACTGGCAAGGATACATTGCCAACATGAAGTCTTGGTTGCTGACCTGCAGAACTAGAGCCCTGTTTGAAGATTGTGGATAGAACTACTGGTATGGAATCTGTTGATAAAAAACCTCCTTGAACTGTAGACCTATAGGTGATGATTCCTTTATTTTTTTAAAAAAAAATTGACTTTCCTAAAATGTATCTTCTTTTCTTAAGAGTTTATTTACTTTTTTTGCTTACTTAATTTTGTAAAAAGTCAATTAACATGACAAATGCAGTTAAACATTGCATTGATAAGCTATGTGGGTCACAGTACAAATAGAGATAGGAGAGGAACATATAAGAGGTAAGAAAAATGAATTTTATAACTGCAATCTATTTTGCTAGGTCAGTTTCCTGGCTGGGGGCTAAGAACTGTAGACGTGGAATTATCGATTCATATTTTTATAACTTTCCAAAGTAGAAAGAAAAAATATTCTGGAATCTTTCTAAGCTGAGTCAGCAGTTTAACTGGAGAAGGCTGTAACTAACTGGCAGTTATTGGGAGATGATCACCATTGTTTCTCTTTCAGGCCTTGTTTGAAAATAAATCTAAAGGAGTTGCTAGGAAAGAGTAACTCTAATCACACAAGGGTGAGGTTAAGAGTAATAGTACTGACAGTTCTATATACTGTCAGAATAACACCCCAACACCATATGGTGGTTAAATAAGTATATACAAAAAGTATATACTCTCTCTCTCTCTCCATACATATATATATATATATATATAGACATATTTTTATACATATAAAATTATATACATATATATATAAATATAAAATTATATACACACATATATATAAATTGTTTGATTATATATATATGCATATATATATATATTAAATGTAATAATCATCTGTAGTGTCATGATAAGATTTGAATCTAGGTTTGTCCTGACCTCTGATACCACTATCTATCCATTCTGGCTGACAGTACATATTTGAAAAATAAATATTTGAATTTCATGAGTTCTACTCTATTGCCATATTAATAAAATGTGAATTTATCCATTTTAAACAAAAAAAGTATCTTGGGAGTGAGACGTTGGCAGCAGGAAGATAAATAAAACCCTCATCTAGGAGGAGCCAAGTTTTGAAGGAAATCAGAGATCTTAAGAGGCAAAGAGCAATCTAGGTATGGGGGAAAGTCTAGCATGTAAAGGCATGAAGACGAGAGAATTTCATGTGTGAGGAA
This sequence comes from Myrmecobius fasciatus, assembly GCA_023553655.1. NCBI lineage: Eukaryota > Metazoa > Chordata > Mammalia > Dasyuromorphia > Myrmecobiidae > Myrmecobius > Myrmecobius fasciatus. Next base: position 81,706 of record JAJPUD010001685.1, on the reverse strand, counting down.
GAACAGGAAGGTCACTTTGATTGCATTAAGTACATGTTAAGGGAAGCTATGCATAATAAAGTGGGAAGGGTAGGCTGAAACTAGGTCATAAAAGGTTTTAAATGACAAATGGAAAACTTTTTATTTAAACCATATAGATAAAAGTGGGAACCACTGGAGTTTATCAAGCAGGGGAGTGACATGGTCAGATCCATGTTTTTAGAAATATTATTTTGGGATCAGTATGTGAAATGGCTTGGAGAGGGGAGAGACATGAATCAGGGCAGCCAATTAAGAGGCAATTACAGTAGTTTAAAGGAAGAGGATCTGAACCTAATTATAATACCATTTTGGATGCTGCATTGTCTTGTGGCTACATACCAAGGGAAATTCTAGCATACTGCTGCACCATACACATGACACATAATTATGCCTGTCAGAAGAACATAATCAGGAACTGCTTTTGATCCTCATTTTTTACTGCCTTGCCTTCCTTCCTTGGGTTTAGGCCAACCTAGACCTCATCTGTGAATGGTACAAAGAGTCAATGTGACTGGGGTAACCTACTGCCATTATTTGCACCCTGGACTGTCTCAAAACCCAGCTGGAATAATCAGGAAAAATAAACACCATTAACAGGGGTCACCTATTCCCTTGCATTTCCTCTTGACTGGGCTCACAGCATTTAAATGAAATGGAAATCAACAACTCCATTTCTTCTCAGCCTTACCATATGACATGAGCCTGTCTCTTAAGATTTTTCTGGTTTTACCATCTGCCTTGCCTCTATGCTCTATAGTACCCTGATACTTTTATCCTAATTACCTAAGTAACCAGAGGACCTCTGGGCCTCGGCATCTGTCTCATCATGACAGTCTTAGGATTTCTGGGCCTTCCATTTCCTCTAAAACTGTTATATTGCCTCCCCATTGGTGTAAGATCTATCATTTTTTTCTATTTGTATCTCAAATACTCAAGCACAGTGCTTGGCACATAATAAACACTTAATAACTGCATTTAAATTCATTTCATTCACTGATTTACTCTCCATTTCTGTCTTCCAGCATCAACTGAACTTAGAACAACTCTTGGGATTATTCTCTGCCCTTCCCAAGTCATTTTAAAACCCCCAAATAGAGTCATAAAACCATTTTCATGAGCAGATCTCCTTAGTCTTTTTTTACTCTTGTTTTATCCTTTAGATGCTCTGGTTCCTTGGACACTGACCTTAGACTTCAGACTGGTCTGATCCCCTGCTCCTTGCTTGTCTACTTCATTGCTGACACATGACCTACCTTGACTCCTGATATCTTCACCTTGCTTATCTCACTGCCTGTTCAGTTCTATTATTGTTATTTGGCACATGAGAGATTCTTCTGGTCTGACTCCTGACCCAGTCCTGACACTGACAATATCTACCCATAGCAGCAAAGATTCTAAGAAACTATAAGCATCTGTTCACATTCTTGGGTGGTGATCAGATTGTGTCACATCAAATATTGTTAGAATTAAGTCTCTTTGACTGAGGCTTATATAAGTTCTTGCCCAGAGATTTTCCCTGGAAGGGCATTTATCATAATGGAGTTTGACCTGCCCTTTTCTTGAATGAGTGATTACCCATTTACCATTGTGAGGGATGCTGATGTACTATTTAACAATATGCATGCCATGAGGTTGACCCTCCAACAAAGTCCTCCTCTGATGTCTCATCATGGCATGAGGATGTCCCTAGGATTTCAAAAGCTGTGCTGTGACCGCCACTCAACTAATTGCTAATGCCCCATCATGCAAAATTAGCTTGATTCTGCATTATATGTGACTAGTGAATATCTAATAATGTACATATCTGTTGGAAAGGAATCATGACATATAGGATAAGGAATCAATCTGGGAGACAGGAAGACCTGGATTCAAATCTTGTATCTGACAAATCCTGGCTGTGTTATATTGAGCAAGTCACTGTTTAACCTCTCAGTAACTTAGATCTGAGGTACCTAATACTTGGCCCCCTGTAAAACTCTATAGTGGCTTGAGTCAGATTAAAATGAAGTTGGGAAACAGTAAAATAAATAAAATTCAATAGAACACAGATGTTAATATAATAGTTTTCTAAATAAATATGTGACCAGTAGGAATCTTTATGTTTGGGTTAATAGCCCCATTTCTATTTGAGTTTGATATCACTGGTCTTAGCAACTCTTTAGCATTATAAGTAGCAGAAGACAGGCAAATCAACAGTGAATCTCCTCCCCTGGGAGTTCTCTATATCACTGAAATCACAAGTCCAGACTTTATTCCTTTGCATATGTTGTTTATCCTTTTAGAATATAAGCTCTTAGAAAGCAGGAAGTATTTCAATTTTGTCTTTAAAGCTCAATGCTTCACATAGGGGAGGCATTTGATTGTCAATTTATAGATTGACTGAACCATTCATGTAATACCAAGCTTTTTGCACATGAGCCCAGGAACAGAATCTGGTCTAATACAAACATTTAAGCATTATTGTGTATAAGACAGTATGCCGAGCTTTGAGAATATGAAGTACAAATTAAAAACAGTTCTTTGACTCAACAAGTTTGCATTCTACTAAGCTCAATTCTAATCTGCATTTTGCTATTAAAGTTGACTTCTTGCTCTTTGATAATCATTTAAACTTTCAGGACCCCAGTCTCCTTAACTAGAAAATAAAATATTTTGGATCAAGTTACTTCTAAGGTCTCTTCCAGCACTAACATGCTCAGCATCAATAACTAAATGAGGTTGGTGATTTGGTATATAGATCAAGTAGCTATCTATTTGTAATATATTTTGCTTCCTTTGTCCTCTCATACTTGAAAGGCACAACATAATAAAGTAAATAAATAGGTTTGGCAAATCCAGAGGCTTTGTATAGCAATAGAAATTCCATTTCCTTTTGAAGTAAGAGTGTTAGAAGTGGTTGTCTATTAAACAGTTGAAGAACCAAGGACAAGCCAAGAAACTTCTAGATTTAATGGAAAATACATTAGTAGAACTTGAATTAGCCATTCATTCCTGAAGTCCTCCAGAGGCATGAGATCCAACCTTCACAAAACCTGGGGGAGATAAAAGACTCTGTCAAGAGAGGAGTTGAGAGTGCAGTTTCCTGGGTAGCTTTCATGCAGAATCTCAAAGAACACACTCCACTTTCATGAATTCCCCTGAACCCCTGAGGGCAGGTGACCATTCTCTCAACATTTTTAAAGGCAGAGTAGGAGAAGTGAGGGAAGTTGGGATAGACTGATCAAAATCCCTTTCTCTATTTGCTTTGGTCCTAAGTTTTCAGTTAGTTTCTTTGATTCAAAATTTCCACAGTATTAACTCAATAGATCAACAAATCAGCAAGTATTTATTAAGGACCTACTAAGTGTCAAGCACTGTGCTAGGCACTGGGGATACAAGTACAAAGAAGAAAATAGTCCTTACTTCCAATTAGCTCATTTTGTAATGGAGAAAAAACTAAATACAAAGCTACATTAGAGCAAGTATAAAGTGTGTATGCCTGTCTGTGTATGTGTATATATATATATATATGTATGTATGTATGTATATATAATACACATATATGTATTTTATGGTTCAGTTGTTTTTGTTGTATCCAATTCTTTATGGTTTCATTTGGGGTTTTCTTGGCAAAGATACTGGAATGGCTTGTTATTTTCTTCACCAGTTCATTTTATAGATGAGGAAACTGAGGCAAATAGGGTCAAGTAATTTATTCAGGGTTATACAACTAGGTAATGTCCAAGGCTGGATTTAAACAGGTTTTTCCTGATTCCAGGTCCAACATTCTCCTCACTCTATCACCTAACTGCCTAAGTCAATGTAGCTCCAAAGATAAAATGATTAAGTACAAGGTAGCTTTGGGAATGGGAGGGGGGGAAGGAATGGCTTCATGAATAAAATGATGGCTGACCTGCATCTTAGAGTAAGAGATGGTCTCTATGAGCTGAAGTTTCTATCTCATGATAACAAAGTCTGAAATTTAAAATGAAACAAATGTATTTTTTAAGATCTTCTCTGAGAGCAATTCTCCACTTACCGAATAATTCCTTCATATATATATATATATATGTATATATATATATATATATATACAAACTAATGAAAATTCCTCAGAGTATCCATTCTTTTTCATAAAGTAGAAGCATATTGTCATTCCCATGTCTTGAAGACAGAGGACAATTTAGTTTTTCCATAGGGGAAAAACTGACAATTATTTTTAATCAAGTGGAGATGATCCTGGAGTTATAAATTGAGTCACCATTTTAGGATAAAGCAAAGCATATCATTTCCCCCAAATCTTTGGACATAAAGAGCAGAACAGTATTTCTGCTCAGCTAAAAATATTCAACCAATAATAGCCCTTGTCAAGTGGAAAAAAATTGATAACCCTTATAATTTCAGAAATGTAAGTAAGATGAATCAAGATCTATATGGAGTCTTGTTTCATGAGACTGGCCAGTTGAGTTTTACATAAATAAGAATGACAGTTCTGAGCTATGAATTATTCTTGTATAATCACATCTTCCAGACCAAGACAAAAGTTGCCATTACTTACCTCTGTCTTATTTATTCTGGGACAGCTATATGGAAACCAAAAAAAAGAAAAAAATCTTACTCTCTCCTTTTGTCTCTCCAATCTCTTTTCTTTAGGTAAATATATTTTGCCTTCAAAACAAACACCACAAATCTATTCCTTGGAATTATGAAAAGTCTTGGAGGTCACTTTTTTCTTTTGATTCAGAGCCTATGATTTTATTGATTTATGGAAATTCCCATGAAAAAAATTTCTCTAACAATGTAGATCAGCAACTATTCAGTTGCATAATCTTGGAGAGTGGCTTTGGGGCATCAAGAGGTTGGGTGGTTTTTCTAGGGTCACATAACCAGTATGTATCAGAAGCAGATCTTGAAATTAGATTTCTTTTTTTTTTTTTTTTTTTGATTCCTGATTGGTTCTGTTCATGGCTATCTATTTACTTACATCTAAATAAATAAATAAACTGAACTGGATTTTGATGAGAATTTCTCTCAATTTTCATGATAGTTTTTATTTCCCCCAAGGTTTAGCTTTTTTTTTCTTTTTCTTCCAAGTTCTTTGGTTGCTCAGATAGTGAGATGGGGCAGTGAGGAAGGAAAACTGCTGAATGTGGCTAAGAGCTGAGGGTAACCAGATCATGAAACTGGCTTGGAAATGATCATAAAAAACCCAAGATTTACTAGACAGTTGCTATTGATTTATTAGGTACCTTTGACTTCATATTTGATCATTAGTTTTTGTTGCAATTTAAAGTAACTATGTTTTTCTCAGCCCTGATATCATGGGGAACCAAAGTATTACTGCATGTTGTTGCCAAGGATAAAGACTGCATTTCTATTTCAAACCATTGAAATGGTACTTGTATGCAAATAGTATGGAGATAAAAAGCTATATTATCTTGTCTGCCCTTTTCAGCATTACAGAAAGCTTTTTTATTTGCCTCTAAAAATTATCTTAATGATCATTTTTGGCATAAGGAAGATTGTTTGCTGTTGTTGAGGCATTTAACTCATATCTGACTTTCTGTGACCTCATTTGGGGTTTTCTTGGCTAAGATATTGGAGTGGTAGTGCCATTTCCTTTTCCAGCTCATTTTACATTTGAGAAACAGGCAAACAAGGTTAAATGACTTGGCCAGAATCAGACAGATAGTAAGTATTTGAGGCAAGATTTGAACTCATAAAGACAAATCTTCGTGACTTTATGCCTAGTGCTCTGTCTGCTATGCTACTTAGTTGCCTCTTTGGGGAAGGAAAGGAGGTCAAGGAAGCCAAATTCTACTACTCCAACAATAATTTTCTATAGAGAATTGCACTATTCTAGCCTCTACTCCAGGGTAGAAGAGTTAAATTGATTAAGTTTGAATCAACAGTACTGGTGCTTTTGGCAAAAAAAGGATATAGTAGTAATAATTCCTGACTATTTTGTATTAGTTGTCATTGGAGGGACCTCAATACTTTTTTTAGTATCATTTATACCTGAACAACAATCCTTAGTACAATATGCCAGAAAAGTAATCATTGGACCTTTGTTTGAAAACCTTGAATAAGGGGAGAGTCTATTAACCCATGAAGTAATTTATTGCACTTTTGAATTACTTTGATGTCTAGGAAGATTTTTCTGTTTTCTCCATTTTCTCCATTAAATTTTGATTGGGGGCACTGAAATCAGGAGGATCTGAGTTCAAATTTGGTCTTAGCTGTGTGACCCTGGGCAAGTCACTTAAACCAAATTGCCTCAGAAAAAAAAATGACTCTAAAATTTTGTTTGATATTTTTATGTCACTTTGATTTCCCTCCACTTTCACATAGAGATCCATTTTTTATATCAAAGAATAAAAAAAGAAGGAAAAAAAGTGATTTAGCAAAACCAATCAAGAAATTAACCATATCCAGAATAATATAATTGTTAATTTTTCCATAATTCCTGAGTTCTTTAAGAAAGATAAGTTCTTATATATGAACCAAGGTTGGTTGTTATAATTTCATGTCATCCAGTAATTTTCTTTTCTTTTCTTTTAATTTGCATTGTTTTAACTACTGCCATTTTTTTTCTGGTTATGCTTATTCTGTTTTGCAACATTTCTTGTAAATCTTGCTGCTTTGTTTCCTTTATTTATTTATTTTAACAATAAAATATGCGTGTTTATTTGAAGTTTTTAAGTTTGTTCTGCTCCTCAACAAGAACACAATCTATTTTAGAAAAAGAAACCCAACAAACCTCAATAATCTATTTCTGTTGGGGAGTACAAATTAAATTACAGAACAATGGGACATACAGACATGCAACAGTTATTTTTCATTAATAATGTCAAACTCAAATAGAAACCTGATGGCTACATGTTGAATTGGAAAAACCACAAATTCACATTATATTGTTGCTCTATTTTTTCATTCTTACAATTGAATAATATTACAATAATCCATGTGCCATAATTTATTTTATCATTTGACATTTGATTAAAAACCCACATAGTTTCCATTTTCATCATAAAAATTTTAAAAATTGATCATATTAACCTGCAAAACTTTTCCATGAACAAAATTAATTCTAGTAAGAAAAGAAGAGATACAGTTGATTAGGGAAAAAATCTTCAAATATTTCTAATAAATGTTTGGTATCCAACAAGTATGTCTATATGTATGATATATGCATATATATATATATATACATAAACACTTGTATAACCACCACGAATATGAGATCAAGAGATATTATTGCTCATTAGATAAACAGCAAAAGATATGAATAATCAGTTTTGAAAAGAATTGTGCATTATTAAAAAGCATATAAAAGATTGTGTCAAGTTACTAATAAGAAAAATTTAAGCCAAAACAGCCTTGAACTTTTATATCTTGTATTGGCAAAGGTGTTAAAAGGTAAAATTTCCCTCCTCTTTATATGTATATAAACATGCACATAATATATATGTACATATGTATATATATTCTTTGAATTCATACTCAAATCCTGGGCCACTTTGTTTTTAAAGCAGCTCATTTCTTTATCTTTCATAAATAAGTATAAATCATATCTATCTTTACTCCTTTGTTAACTTCTAATGATTTAGGAGAATAGGAACTTAGGTGGAAAAAAACATAGAGGTCTGATAGTATAATACTCAAATAAACTCAGAAATTTTGAGAAGTTTACTGACTTCCCTAAGGTCACAGAATAATAGAATTTGAGAGTTGAATAGGACCTTAGTGACCATCTGCTTAAAACCACTATATGAAGCAATCTCTATTATGATGTACCTGACAAGTGGTTGTCCAGTCTCTTGAACCTGGAACCTAGATTTTCTGACTCCATAGCCAATTCTATTTCCTCTTGAATATGCTACCTTCTCCTTGTAAATTTTTTGTTTCTTTTCCCCCATCAAAGTTCTTGATTTAGTAGCTGAGCATTTTCAAAGACTGTAGACTATACACACACACACACACACACACACACACACACACACACATATGTATATATATATATATATATAGAGAGAGAGAGAGAGAGAGAGAGAGAGAGAAAGAGAGAGAGAGAGAGAGAGAGAGAGAGAGAGAGAGAGAATATAGATGTGATCCTCTCTTAGAAAAAAAAAAGCTAACATCTAAAAATCTGAGTTTTAAAACAGAGCTTGAAGGTAGCAATAGTTGTTGCTCAAGGGATTACTTTTGAGTTTCTTCACATGAGGAACCCCTAAGGCCATTGATTGTTATTTATGGGTTAATTAACTACTTGCCAAAGGGAAGAGAAAGGTAAATTATAGGTGCAAATATTGATGAATAATTGAAAAACAAGGTAAAACAACCTTCAAATGATGGTGTAGTCAATGAAAAATCAGGATGAAGATTTAATTCCAATCATACTGGAATGAGTTGCTTCTTTCCATTTTCTCACATATTTTGACTTCCTCTTAAAAATAATACTGAAGAATAAAAGCTTATCCTTCTAAAAAATAACTCTTTGGAATTATGTATTTTTATTATAGTTCCTCATTTAATCCTCACCAAAAAACAAAAACAAAAACAAAAAGCAAAAACCTTGTGATGTCAGTAAAACAGGTTTTATCCTCTTGAAGATGAGGAAGCTAAAGCTGATAGAATGTGTGAGGACCCAAAGTCACACACAAGATAGTAAAGCCAATACCCAAACTCAGGTATTCATAGTAAAGACAATGCTCGGTCTTTCATTATTCTAACGGTCTCCACACAAAATTTCACACCATTTATTTGTATTGCTATCAAAATTTCTATTCCTTTTTTTTTTACAAAGAATTGTTAATCTAATTATTTTTTTCTGAAGGGAAATAATGCTCACATTTACATTATACTTTACATTTATTTCCCCCCTTTTCAATAATCCTCTAAAAGAGTTAGTCCAGTTATTATGATCACTGCTGTACTGATGAATAAACTGAGGCTCAGAGAAAGGAATTGATTTTTCCAAAGTCATGTAGCTAGAAAATTCTGGGTAAAATTTGAACCCATTTATCTTCATTTAGACAAAGGGTCAATGAACTATATGAAATACTTGGATTGGAGATTACTAAAAACTATCAGTGCTGGTAAGGTATCCCCAATATGTAAAGTGGATTTCTTTTATATTTCTGTCTGTTCAGATCCTCCTCTTCCTTCAAGTACCAGTTCAGATACTATCATTCACCACTTAACTTTTTCAGATGTCGCCAGCCAGAATTTCTCTTCCACTATTTCTCATTGATTTTGAAAGCATTTTGCAAGGTGAATTTAAACACAGAGATAAATTTGATCAGTAAGGTTTTTCTGAAGCAGGAATTCACCATAATCTCTTCTTTCTTTAGGTCAATGTAATGGGTGCAAGCATAGAGGAAAATGTGCAATGACACTTTCTGGGGAAACTTTTTTCAGTGATCAATGAAAGGTGTTTGGTTAAGACAACCAGTATTAATTTGCTTCATGTCAGCTACTGGAAGACTAGAACAATGGGAACTTTTCTTAATAACTCACATCCAGCAAGAGCTCAGATACAAGCTGTGACCCAGCAGAGCATGTAAGAAATTTGAGAAAGTTCAGACATGAGAGATTTTGCCTGATCTTAGTTAAAACTCACCCAACACTCAGTCCTGTTCAATGCAAACAGCATTGATGTTCATACCTTAAGAAATGCTGACACATATTCCACTTTCAAAGCTGCAGCTCAAATTCTCTGGAACTGAAGACTGCAGTAACCTAGATAATTTGAGCTCAAATACCTGCAAGGCATTCATAAGAAATACTGGATGCCAGAGCAAGAAAGGAGCAAGGTGAGAGTTGAAATATACATGTGAAATCTGCTTTGAGTTTAGGAGTGTGACTCAAACAGTATGCAATTAGGAAAACTCTTTAGCTAAAAATTTGCCTGGACAAATGAAAGGTCAATTTTTAGAATAAGAAGTAAACTGAGACAGTGGTAACAAAAAATAAAAGAATAAAATTGCAGAGATGGAAGGGATCTAGAGCGCTAACCAAAATTAGAATAGACATCTTCTCTGTAACATATCCATGAAGAGATAATCTATTTTCCTCTTGAAGTCTATACCACTTTGGAAAGATCAATCAGTGAACATTTATTAAGTTACTACTATATTGACATTCAGTCCAATTGTTAGGCATGTGTCTCCCCATTTATTGAGCCAAAATTTGCCTCTCTACAATGTTCAAATAGTGGTTATAGCGCTGTGCCTTGGGGGCCAAGTAAAGCAATTCTAATAACCCCCTTTTACATGAAGACCCTTCAAAGATGTGAGACAGTTATTCTGTTTCCTCTAAGTATTCTCTTCAGCTTAATCATTCCTCATTCCTTCAACTGATCTTATGATTCCTACCTTGACCATTCTTTTTGCAATACACTCCTACTTATTGACAGTCTTCATCAAATGTATTATTGATAACAGATTCCTGATGTGGTTTGACCAATGAGAGCACAGCAAGACAATCACCATTCCTATTCTGGATACTGTATGCTTCTCTGAAAGTAGCCTGTGAGAATTCATTTCTGAAGCTATCTTTTTGCTTGCTAAATCAAATGAAGCTTAAAATATACCAATCCATCCTTTTCTACCCACTGCAATCTTGTTTTTCTTTTTACATCAACTATTATTGTTTGACAGAATTTCTTTGGTTTTTATAGTTGATTTGATTGTACAAATGTAATTCAGTGTTTGTTACACAAGGCCACATAGCATAAAGAAATAATAATAATAATTAACATTTATGTAGTGCATTATCATTTGCAAAGGACTTCAAATGTGTTTTTTAATTTGATCTTTAAAACAGTTTTATGAAATAGGTGCTATTATTCACCTTCATTTTACCAATGAGAAAGCTGAGATTGAGAAGAGTTAAGTGACATATCCAGGGTTACCAAGCTAGTAAGTATCCAAGGAAAGATTCAAATTTAAATTTTCCTAACTGAGATTCAGGGTTCTGTAACATGGTTTTGTCATGTACTACATATGTGACCATTGATAAATGACAACCTTTTTCATCTTCAATTTTCTCAACTGTAAAATTATGGGTTTGGATTAGATAGCTTCTAAAGTTCCTTATAGCTCCAAATTTATAATCTTTTTATTTACTACTCATAAAATGCATCCAATTTTATTATATTTTTTGTTGGCTCCCTCTTGATTATTTTGGTTTCTGATTGTGCCATCTAGTATGTCTCTTTCAATTTCATGCCATGTGAAAATTTGATAAACCTCTTTTCAAATCACTGATAAAAATTTTGGTCTTGAGTATTAAGGATATAGACCATTTATACTTATTCTGTTGGGTTGATATCAATTTATTAATCACCACTCTTTGGGGTTTGTCTATTCAGTTAGTCTTAGATCTACCCATCTATAGTGATGAACTTTGCTAGGAGGGCAGAAAGACATTCCTTGTTTAGGAAAGTTGATGAGAGTTATTAATGTCTGATCACAAAATGTTTATCTCCAGCCCTCTAGGCAGTATTACTTGTCTTGCCAATGTACTCTAAGGACATCTAGGTTTTGCCACACCCCCTTTTCTATATGTGTTCTTTAGAATGTGACAATCTTTGGAGAATGTTTCATTTCTATTATATACCCAGTTCTTAGCACTATGCTTGGCACAGAACAAACATTAAGTATTTTTTTCATTCATTCATTTACAAAGAAATAAAATCTTACAATTTTTAAATATGGCTGATAACTAGATTCTGACCAACAGAGAGCTTTTGCTTTATATAGATGCTTACTTGAAATTTTTTTACATAAATTGATAAGAGGAAATTATGAAGGGCATATCAAAGAAACTTAGGGTTCCAAAGAGTTGTAAATTGCAGGCATGCTCCTTAATTGGGGAATGTCTGAACAAGTTGTGGTATATATATGGTTGTGATGGAATACTGTTGTATTTAAAGAAATAATGAGTTTGATGATCTTAGAAAAATATAGATAGATTTGCATGAAAAGTAAAATGAATAGAAAAAGAGATCTTTGTATATATTAATAACAATATTTTTTGAAGAGATGTCATTTTGATTATAAATGCCTAAATTAACTACAAAAGATATATGAAGGAAGACATTATCTGCATCCAGAGAAAGAATTGATCAATAGAAGTATGTATAGATGATTTTACATGCATACATATATGAATATACATACATATATATCAATAAACACATAAACCTATTTGTGTCTAAGGTAAACATCTCTAAGTAGAAGTGGGGGAGGGAAAAATGGAAAAAAATACATAAATTTATTATATATTTAAAAGAAATACAAAATAGATTTGTAGTTTTATATACAATCATTTTTATTATGTAATATACTTAAATTTTTTATTATGTGATATGCTTATATGTATACATGCTTAAAGAATCACAGAATTCAGTGAATCCACACTTTACCTGAAAAATTAATCCTTCAGTATCCTCAACAACACTAACTTGGAGGATCTTCCAAGATGCGGCTCACACTGCCTCTTGAGAGAACCACTTATATTTTTGAGTAGTTATTGAGTTTTTTGTTTATATTTAACAAAACCTCCTATTTGTATCTTCCTTTTATAGCTCCTATCTTTGCTATTTGGAAGCAAGTAAGGCAGGTCAAATTCTTCTCTGCGATGGCCCTTCAAATACTTGATGACAGCAATCATATCCTCACTAAATCCTCTCTATATGTATACATATATTTTATTCAGGATGTTTCCATTTCTGGAATCATATGTCAGAGACATTAAGTAACAGACAGAATGTCAAGTCAGAACATATTGTCAGTATGTATTGGCTAAATGTGATGATTCAGAAACTATATGAGACCAAGGAGTAGAAGTCCTGGATTCTCATGCTGGATTTGGTAATGACTAGTTCAGTGACCACAAATGAATCTCTTAGGATTGTGGAATCTTATAGGATGGGACCTCAGAGGTTGGCTAATCTAACACAGACATGAGGTCACATAGCCTGAAGCTCTCCCATAAAATTGCAAGTTCATTGGCACTTCTGATTATTCAATGGGACTTGGATATGAGATACAGTTATGATATCATGTTACTACAGCACTAAACTTGAAGTCAGAGGACTTGGGTTCAATCTAACTCAGATGTTTACTAACCATCAGGCAATAAGTCACTTTATACCTTGGGACCTTAGCTTACTCATCTGTAAAATGAGTAGTTGGACTAGATGACCTTTAAGTTATTTTTATATTCTCAAACTATGATCATTACTTTAAAGGTTTAAATATTTCTCCCTTTCATACTACTCTCATTTGTTTACTGTATAAATTCACTTAGTCAACCTCTTAATTATAACTAGTTCAAAAATAAATGCCAAGGGACATCTAGGAACCAAGATAGCAGAGCAAGCTGTAAATCACCATAGCTCTCCAGGGTCACCTCCAGACAACCATAAAAGAATTCCCCCAAACAGATCTTGGAATAGAAGAACCAGTAAAAAGACAGAATGTAACAGTATTTTAGCCCAAGAAACTGGGAAGATCATCAAGAAAGGTCTGTCTCATTCAGATAAAAAGCAAATGCAGTCTAGGAAAGAAAGCATCCCTGAAAGCCAGCAGCAAGCTCCTCCTTTGCAAATCATTGGGAGATCCTGAGCCCCAGTGTGGTGGGGAAGGCAAACACCAACACTAGAACCACCATATGCCTCAACATAGCCAGTGGAATCAGCAGATTTCAGTCCTAAGAACTTCTAGGTGCTTCAGCATATCCCTGGAAAAATAGCCAGGGGACAGACCAGCACATGCTTCAATGTAGCCCCGGGGAAATGCAAAAACAGCCCACTGACCTCAGCACACATGAGACATTAGCACTAGGACACAGGCTCAGCATAAAGTAATCCATGGAACCCCTACAACCTCCAGAAACACCAGACATCCTCCACTTCATCCCCTCAATGAAGTACCGGACAAGAGAGACCACCAAAGCTTCACGGCAGTATCAATGCAGTAGGTAAATAGCTAGGGCCTATAGCCTCTGGCACAAGAAACCTGAGACAATGTACCTTTCATCTTAAGAGTAGACTTCAAATTTAAAAGAAAGGAAAAAGGCCTAAAAAGATGAGCAAAAAACAGCAAAAAAGAATCAAACAATAGAAAGTTTTTGTGGTGACAAGGAAGATAAAGACACAAACTCAGAAAAAGAGAACAATGTCAAAATACCTGGAAAACTCCCCTCTCTTCCCAAAAAATAAAAAGTGGTCTAAAAAGCTCAGAAAGAATTCATGGAAGAAGTAAAAAGGGAGCTTAAAAATCATATTAGAGAAGTGGAAGAAGAATTGGAAAAAGAAATGAGAGTGATATAAGAGAATTATGAAAAAAGAATCAATAGCTTGGAGAAAGAAAACAATTGCCTAAAAAGGAGAATTGGTCAAAAGGAAAAGGAGATACAATAAGCTACTTTAGAAAACAACTCCTTAAAAAGTACAATAGACCAAATGGAAAAAAGGAAGTATAAAAGTTTATGGGGAAAAACAACTTCTTAAAAGTTAGAATTGGACAACTTGGAAGTTAACGATTCTTTTTTTTTTTTCAGATCAAAGATACTATTTTTACTTTATTTTTTCTTGAAATTTTTTGTCTGTTTTCTTTTTTTTTTAATAAAGCTTTTTATTTACAAAACATATGAGTGACCTTTCAACATTGAAATTTGCAAAAAAACTTTTTTGTTCCCAAACCTTTCCCTTTCCTTCCCCCCGACACCCAACGCTAGATGACAGGTAATCTAATACATGCTAGATAGGATAAATTATATGACAAATACAATACATGTATACATATCTATACAGTTATCTTACTGCACAAGAAACATCAGATCTAGAAAGAGAAGAAGAAAAAAACAACCTAAGAAGGAAAACAAAAGGCATGGAAATATTCACAGAAAGCGTTAAAATGCTGTATTGTGGTTCACTCTCAGTTCCCACAGGCCTCTCTCTGGATGTATATGACTATCTTCATCGCAGCACAACTGGTTTGAATCACATCATTGTTGAAGAGAACCATGTCCATCAAAATTGATCATCGTATAGTCTTGTTGCTGTGTATAATGTTCACCTGGTTCTGCTGATTTCACTCAGCATCAGTTCATCCAAGTCTCTCCAATCCTCTCTGAAATCCTCCTGTTGGTCATTTCTTACAGAACAATAATATTCCGTAAGATTCATATACCATAATTTATTCAGCCATTCTCCAATTGAAGGGCATCTTTTCAATTTCCAGTTTCTTGCCACTACAAAAAGGGCTGCCACAAACATTTTTGCACAGGTGGGTCCCTTTCCCTCCTTTAAAATCTCTTTGGGATATAGGCCCAGTAGAAACACTGCTGGGTCAAAGGGTATGCACTGTTTGATAACTCTTTGAGCATAGCTCCAAATTGCTCTCCAGAATGGTTGGATCCGTTCACAGTTCCACCAACAATGTATCAGTGTCCCAGTTTTCCCACATCCCCTCCAACAGCTATCATTATCATTTCCTGTCATTTTAGCCAATCTGACAGGTGTGTAGTGGTATCTCAGAGTTGTCTTAATTTGCATTTCTCTGATCAATAGTGACTTGGAGCACCTTTTCATGTGACCGGAAATAGTTTCAATTTCTTCATCTGAAAATTGTCTGTTCACATCTTTTGACCATTTGTCAATTGGAGAATGGCTTGAATTCTTATATATTTGAGTCAATTCTCTATATATTTTAGAAATGAGGCCTTTATCAGAACCTTTGGATGTAAAAATATTTTTCCAGTTTACTGCTACCCTTCTAATCTTGTCTGCATTCATTTTGTTTGTACAAAAAATTTTAACTTGATATACTCAAACTTATCTATTGTGTGATTAATGATGACCTCTAGTTCTTCTTTGGTCACAAATTCCTTCCCCCTCCACAGGTCTGAGAGGTAAACCATCCTACATTGTTCTAATTTGTTTATAATATCATTCTTTATGCCTAGATCATGAATCCATTTTGACCTTATCTTGGTATATGGTGTTAGGTGGGGGTCAATGCCTAATTTCTTCCAGACTAGTTTCCAATTATCCCAGCAGTTTTTGTCAAATAGTGAGTTTTTATCCCCAAAACTGGGGTCTTTGGGTTTATCAAACACTAGATTACAATTGTCATTGAGTATTTTGTTCTGTGAACCTAACCTATTCCACTGATCCACTACTCTATTTCTTATCCAGTACCAAATGGTTTTGGTCACCACTGCTTTATAATATAGTTTTAGATCTGGTGCAGCTAGGCCACCCTCATTTGCATTTTTTTTTCATTAATTCCCTTGAAATTCTTGACCTTTTGTTTTTCCAGATGAATTTTGTTGTTATTTTTTCTAGTTCAGTTAAATAATCTCTTGGGAGTTTGATTGGTATAGCACTAAATAGATAGATTAGTTTAGGTAGTATTGCCATCTTTATGATATTCGCTCGACCTATCCAAGAACACTTGATGTTTTTCCAATTGTTTAGATCTGACTTTATTTGTGTGGAGAGTGTTTTGTAGTTTTGCTCATATAGATCCTGACTTTCCCTTGGCAGATATATTCCCAAATATTTTATACTATCGATAGTTATTTTGAATGGAATTTCTCTTTGTATCTCTTGCTGTTGCATTTTGTTGGTGATGTATAAAAATGCTGATGATTTATGTGGATTTATTTTGTATCCTGCAACTTTGCTAAAGTTGTGGATTAATTCTAATAGTTTTTTAGTTGATTCTCTAGGGTTCTCTAAGTAGACCATCATATCATCTGCAAAGAGTGATAATTTGGTTTCCTCATGACCTTCTCTAATTCCTTTAATCTCTTTTTCTTGTCTTATTGCCAAGGCTAGCATTTCTAATACAATATTGAACAGTAATGGTGATAGTGGGCAACCTTGTTTCACCCCTGATCTTATTGGGAATGGTTCCAGTTTATCACCATTACATATGATGCTAGCTGATGGTTTTAAATAGATGCTACCGACTATTTTAAGGAAAAGTCCATTAATTCCTATACTCTCTAATGTTTTTAATAGGAATGGATGTTGGATTTTATCAAATGCATCTATTGAGATTATCATATCGTTTTTGTTACTTTGGTTATTAATATAGTCAATTATGTTAATAGTTTTCCTAATATTGAACCATCCCTGCATTCCTGGTATAAATCCTACTTGGTCATGGTGTATTATTCTGGGAATGATTTTCTGTAATCTCTTTGCTAATATTTTATTTAAGATTTTTGCATCAATATTCATTAAGGAGATTGGTCTATAATTTTCTTTCTCTGTTTTTGTTTTACCTGGTTTAGGTATCAGTACCATGTCTGTATCATAAAAAGAGTTTGGTAGGAGCCCTTCATTCCCTATTTTTTCTAATAGTTTATATAATATTGGAGTTAACTGTTTTTTAAATGTTTGGTAGAATTCACATGTAAATCCATCTGGTCCTGGGGATTTTTTCTTAGGGTGTTGATTAATGACTTGTTCTATTTCTTTTTCTGAAATTGGACTACTTAAGTAATTTATTTCCTCTTCTGTTAATCTGGGCAATCTATATTTTTGTAGATATTCCTCCATTTCACTTAGGTTATCAAATTTATTGGCATACAGTTGGGCAAAGTAACTCCTGATTATTGCTCTAATTTCCTCTTCATTGGTGGAAAGTTCTCCCTTTTCATTTTTGAGACTAACAATTTGATTTTCCTCTTTCCTTTTTCTAATTAAATTAACTAGAGGTTTATCTATTTTGTTGTTTTTTTTTT
>JAJPUD010001685.1:23039-58937 GCA_023553655.1 Myrmecobius fasciatus | reverse complement strand
TTAAAATAACTAATTCTGTATTTCCTGCCATCTTATTTACCCTAGCTTATGCTTTTCTCTTTCTTATCCCCTTTCCCTCCTCCCTACTATTTTGCTTTTGAAAACCACTTCCCTCAAACAATCCTTCCCCTTTAGAGCCCCACCCACCCCTTTTTTCCCCTCTTTCCCTCCAGTTTCCTTATAAGTACGTCTATTATTCCCTCTGAGCCAAATTTGATGAGATGGAGATTAACCCAATTCTCATTCCCCTCCCTTTTCTCCCCTCAATCATTATTGGTTTTCTTTACCTTTACATGTAATGTAATTTCCCTTATTTTACCTCCTTTTCCTCTTCTTCCAGTGTTATTCCTTTTCTACCTCTAATTTCTTTTTCAGTTTATCATATCATAATAATCATAAAATCACAATAAACATATAATAATAATCATAAAATCACAGTAATCATATGGTAATAATCATAAAATCACAGTAATCGTATCATAATCATAATGTAATAATAGATTAATAAAATCAACCCTCATTCTATAAGTATCTATAACATAAATATAGTTCTCAAGAGTTATTTTTTCTTGTTACCTTTTTATATTTCTCTTGTGTTCTGTGTTTGTAGATCAAATTTTTTGTTCAGTTCTGGTCTTTCAGTAGAAATAGGTGAAATTCTCCTATATCATTGAATGACCATCTTCTTCCCTGGAAGATAATGCTCATTCTAGCTGGGTAACTTATTCTTGGCTGTAATCCAAGTTCCTTTGCCCTTCGGAATATCTGATTCCAGGCCCTTCGATCCTTCAAAGTAGAAGCTGCTAGGTCCTGTGTGATCCTAATTGTAGCTCCCCGATATTTAAATTGTTTCTTTCTGGCTTCTTGTAATATCTTTTCCTTGGTATGATAGTTCTGGAATTTAGCCACGATATTTCTGGGGGACTTAATTTTTGGGTTTCTTTCAGGAGGTGATCGGTGGATTGTTTCAAGGAGTATTTTGCCTTCTGGGTCTAAAATATCAGGGCAGTTTTATTTTATGATTTCCTGGAATATAGTGTCTAGGTTCTTTTTTTCATCATGGCTTTCAGGAAGCCCTATAATCCTTAGATTGTCTCTCCTAGATCTATTTTCCAGGTCAGTTGTTTTTCCTAGGAGATATTTCATGTTTTTCTCTATCTTTTCATTTTTTTGTTTTTGTTCGACTGATTCTTGAAGTCTTGATGAGTCATTCATTTCCAATTGTTCGATTCTAATTTTTAATGTCTTATTTTCTTCAGTTACTGTTTTTAGTTCCTTTTGCAATTGACCAATTACATGTTTTTGTTCATTGCATTCTTTTTCCATTTTTTCTATTTTATTTTGCAGTGATCTCATTTCATTTCCCCATGTTTCTTCTAACTCTTTTAAGATTTTTTATGCAATCTTCAAAGAAAGCCTTGTGACATGGAGACCAATTTATGTCTCTCTTTGGGGCTTTTTCTGGAGTTGCTTTACCTTTAGGGGCCTCAGGATTTGAGGTCTGTTCTACCCTCTCTCCATAAAAGTTGTCTATGGTGAGAGCTCTTTTTGGTTTTTTATTCATTTTTTTTTTAAAGGTGTGAGGTCTGTTTAGGGCAAAGGTGGGACAGCTGCTTTAATTTTCCCTAGGGCAGTTCTGCTGATTGAGTTATTTCAGGAACTGGGCAGTTCTGCTGATTGAATTATGTCAGGGGCTGGGCAGTTCTGCTTTAGTTCACCCTGGGGGTGGTTCTGCTGATTAAATTATTTCAGGTACTGGGCAGCTCCGCTGATTGAATTATTTCTGCTGCTTATCAGTCCTGTTGTTTGATTGATTGCTTTAAGGTGCTGTGTAATGGCAGCTAGGTCCAATGCTCATCAGGGGTTCAGTGGTTCACAATCTATCCCCCTCAAAAGGCAGACCCTCCAAACTACCTGCCCACAATCAGGACAAATTGTTCCAAGAGGCCCGCAGAAGACTCCCAGGTGTGTGAAAAGCACAACGCTCCCACTCCTGTTCTGACTCCTGTTCCAGCTCCCTGCTCCAGCTCCCTGCCCCGGTCTCCCTGAGCTGCAGTCTGGGTTCAGTAGGCCACCCCCATGCCCAATTAAAACAGACCTGTTTTGAGGTTCTTCCAGAGTATCTTCTTCTAGAATCGTGTTGTTCTCCAGATATTGTGGATTTTTTTGCTTCAGAATCAGTCTAGAGGCTTCATATGTTGTTGGTTTGAGGGGAGGTTAGAGGAGGTTACAAAGACTCCTGTCTGATCTCCGCCACCATGGCTCCACCCCCGGAAGGAATGGAAGTTAACGATTCTATGTGACAAGATATATCTATATCTATATCTATATCTATATCTATATCTACATCTATAGATAGATAGATAGATAGATCCTCAAATAAAAATCAAAAGAACATTATAACCAATACAGAACTATCAAGTAAACGAAAAGAATACTGCAAATAATTAGAAGGAAACTAATCAAATACTGGGGAACCACAATCAGGATTACCAGGATTAGGCAGTTTCAACATTAAAGGATCAGAGGTCATGAAACATGATATTCTAGAAGGCAAAGGACCTAGGACAATAACAAAGTCATTTAACTGGTGAAATTAAGCATAATACTTCAAAGGAAAATTGGTCCTTCAATGATAGAAGTATTTCAAGCTTTTATAAAATAAGACCAGAACTGAACAAAAAAATATTGGTAACCAATATAAGATCTAAGAAAAACCTAAAAAGATAAATTGGTAAAAGAAAATACAAGGGATTTAACAGAGCTGAATGGTTTACTTTACTTATATATGAGAAGTATATACTTATAATTCTTAAAAATTATACCACTAATAATACAGGTAGAAGGAATATAAATAGAGGGTACAGGTATAAAGTAAATTTGAGGGTATGATATAAATAATTAAAGGATAAGAAAGAAAGCACTGGATGCAAAAGGAAGAGAGAGGTAGAAAGAGATAAATTATTTCACAGAGAAAGGTGTGAAGACGTAAGACAGTGGAAGGGGAACATGAGAGGGTGTGTGATGGGCATAATTTGAATCTTAATTTCATCAGTATTGGCTCAGAGGGCATAATATACACAATCAATGACCTGACAGGAAAATAAGAGGGGAGAAGATCAGGTAAAGGGGGATGGAGAACTGACAAAAGGGAGGGCAGATCAGCAGAGGAGAGTAGACAGAAACAAAACATTGTTGAAGAGGGAAAGAGTGAAAGGAGAAAAAGGAGAAACAGGAGGAAAAACAGGATGGTGAGAAATACTAAGTCATCATAACTGCAGATATTCATAGGATGAACAAAAAAAAAAGTAGATAAAAGAGTGTATCAAAACCCAGAATCCTACAATATGTTGTTTATTAAAAAAACAAAAACCAAAAACCAAAAACATAATTGAAGTAGGGAGACACATGCAGAGTAAATGTAAGAGACTGGAGTAGAATCTATTAGGCTTCAGCTTAAGAAAAAAAAGTAACAATCCTGATCTTAGACAAAACAAATGCAAAAGTAGACCTAAATAAAAGAAATAGAGAAGGAAACTACATCTTACTAAAAGGAATCACAGATAATGAAGTAATATCAATATGAAATATAGATGCACCAAGTGGCATAGCATCCAAATTTTGAAAGAAAAGTTAAGTGATTTACAGGTTCATGACCAAACAAGAGATAAAGCTTTACAAAATACATTTTGATTTTATTAAATTTAAAAAAAAAACCAAAAACAACAACAACAACAACAACAACAACAACAAAAAACTTTTGCACAAACAAAATCAAAGCTGCCAAGATTAGAAGTAAAGCAGGAAAGCTGGGAAATAATCTATACAGTAAGTGTTTCTGATAAAGACTTCTTATATCACATATAAAGAAATGAGTTAAATTTATAAGAATACAAGCTGTTTTTCAATTGACAAATGGTCAAATGATGTGAACAGTTTTCAGAAGAAGAAATCAAAGCTCTCTAAGGACATGTGAGGAATGCTCTAAATCACCTTTGATTAGTGATATGTGAATTGAAACAACACTGGAGAAACAAAATCTCATACTTATTAACTAATATGACTAAAAAGGAAAATGATAAATGTTGGAGAAGATGTGGGAAAATTAGAACATTAATACATTGTTGGTGCAGTTGTGAACTGAACTGATTCAATCTTTCTAGGGATCAATTTGGAACTATGCTCAAAGGACAACCAAAATTTGTATAACCTTTGATCCAGGAAATCTGTATCCCAAAGAGATCATTTAAAAAAAGAGAGAGAGAAAAGAGCTACAGTTGCAAAAATATTGATAGCAGCCCTTTTTTTGTGGCAAAGTATCAGAAATTGAGGGAATGCCTATCAATTGGAAAAGGGCTAAACAAACTGTGGTATATGAATATAATGGAATACTATTTTTCAATAAGAAATGAACAGGCAGATTTCAGAAAAAAAACAGGCTTGTATGAACTGATATGAAGTGAAATGAGTGGATCAAGGAAACTATAATACATAGTAACAGCAGTTTTATGCTAAGATCAACTACCATTGATTTAGTTCTTCTCAACAATACAATAATCCAAGACAATTCCAAAAGACTTATGATGGAATATGTTATCCATATCCAGAGAAAGAGCTATGGAGTTTGCATGCAAATTGAAGCATACTGTATTCACTTTTTTTTTTGTTTTTTCCCTTTTCCTAACTTTTCCCCTTCACAATATGATTAATGTGGGAATTTGTTTACCATTATATATATATATATGTATATATATATATATATAAAATCAAAATCTTATAAAATTGAATGTTGCAATGTATCTTTACATGAAATTGGAAAAAATATTATTTAAAAATGTTTTTTAAATGCCAACTCAGCTTCTTTCTGGACTGTCCCATGTAATGAATTAGTATAATACAGGTTTTTGAGATTTTGCCAATTGGGTTCTAAATTACCTTATGAATAACTAAAACTTAGAGAAATTCAGAATGAGAAAAAAAGAATCCTAGACTCAGAAATACTGACTAGAAATAAACTTGGTAATCAGTCACTTAATACAGAATGCTCCTTTGCCTTCTGATCCTATTAGTTTAGTTTTTGGATCTCTTTGTCTCCTCAATCCATAACTTTCATCTCTTTATGTTATTTGAAAATCCAATAACTTTTCCAAGTCATTGATAAAAATGTTGGACAGAATAGGGCCAAGGACTGAACCCCGTGGCCCATTTAGAGAGGTGATTATTTTTAAGTGTCTAGAGAAGATGATTTTCTTTATAGTATCTTCTGATTTATCCATTTGGGTGTTTAATGACCCTTTTAAAAGCAAATGATTCCCTATTAAGCCCCTTGTACTCCAAGGTAAATTTTTTTTTTTGGCTTTGGCATCCTTAATGATGTTGGAAAGCTGTTGATCACCATCCTCCCTAGACTGTAGGGATTATTTAAAACACACACACACACACACACACACACACACACACACACACACACACACAGAAAAAAAAATCAGCCATCTAAAGAATATCAATTGATAAAGTATCTTAATTTAATTCACAAAGAGATTTTTTTCCCCTTACAAAAGGATTCATTACAGGATTTCTTTAAACAACTTCCTTTAATTAAGAGGTTTTTCTCTACCCTCCTCTCCTTATATCTAGATGAGATTTGTTTTTCTGTACCTTCTACCCATTCCCCTATCTCAACTCTTTGTAGACAAGTAGAATATGCTTAATTAATTCCTCTGCTCCATAATAGTCTTTCAAATACTTGAAGACAGCAAATACATCCCTCTTAATTTAAAAAGTGATTTAATTTTTCACAAATTAAAAGCACTATAGAAAAGAATTGAAAAGAACTCTGGACTGGGGATTAGAAGAAGGATTCAAATCACTAACTGTCTGCATGACCTTAAGCAAGTTTTGAATCTTACTGTCCTCCTCTATTAAATGGCATAGTAGTACTATCTATCATGAAATTTATTGTAGGAGAATGAGTATGTTTTGTAACTATAAAGCACCATAGGAATGTGAGGTAATTTGAACCATTATACAGAAATGTCTGTTGTGTAACATTACTTTCAAGCTTCTAAATTTTCCTCACAGATCTCAATTCTGTGACTTTCTATAAGATTGTTGTGCATAGTTAGAAACTAATCAGTCAGAAGTTATTAAGATCCTGTAATATGCTAGGCATTATGTAGATTCTGGGGATATAAAAGCAAAAATAACACAGCCCATGCCCACATGGAGCTTATATTCTATTAGGAAAGATTTTTTGTTTGGTCATTCAGTCGTCTCTGATTTTGCATATATGGATCTTTTCCCTTTTTCTTTCATCTCTTTGAGATATAGACTTAGAAGCAGCATCATGGGGTAAAAGGATATGACATGGTTGGCAAAGTTAATAAAAAAAATGCCAAATCTTGAAGGAATTCTGGGAAAGTGGGTATGCTAATGCACTACTGGTAGAGCTGTGAACTGGCCCACCTATTCTGGAATGCAGTTTGGAACTATGCCTTCAAAGCATCTAAAACATGGTGGCAAAGAACTGGAAACTGAGGGGGTGTATATCAATTGAGGAGTGGATGAAGAAGTTATGGTATATGAGTATAATAGAATACTGCTGTGCTGTAAGAAATGAAGAAGGACATAATTTCAGAGAAATCTAAAATGACTTGTAAAGAAATTCTGAAAAGTGAGGTGAACAAAACTAGGAGAACAATTTATATAATAACAACAATATGTAAAGAATGGAAGTGAATGAATGAGAAAAACACACATTAAACTCTTCTTGTGTGCCAAAAACTGTGCAAATTTCTGGGGATATAAATTCATACAATGAAGACAGTGTTTTCCCTCAAGAAACTTATATTCCAATTAGTTGGGGAAGACAATATTAAAAAGAGAAGTAGAAATTGGGACATAATTAAGGTGTATATATATTTCGGAAATGTGGGCCTGATTCTTCCCATCTCTTCCTATTCAATAAAAAGAGAAAGACAAAAAGAAGCTATATTTATATTGACTTTTATACCTAAGTTGATAAAGATATAGTTTCTGTCTCACATATATGTATGTGTATATATGTGTGTGAATATATATATATATATATATATATATATATATACATACATACCATTCTTTCATATAAATATCGTCAAGTTCTGTTGGCTATATCCAAAAATGTATTTCTTATTTTGCATATTATTCCATCATATTTTTATCATGAGATGGATAGTGGTCTCCTGAAATCATGGTTGATCAATTCATTGCTCTGAATTCTTAACTCTTTCTGATGTGCTCATTTTCAACATATTAACTTTATAGTACAAATATTCTGCTTCTACTTACTTCATTTTGTCTCAATATATTTTGGTATGAGATTAAAAGAGAAAAATCTAATACGTGTTCCCTTTAGAGATAGAAAAACTGAGATCCAGAAAGGATAAATGACTTGCTCTAGATCATACAAGTAGTAAGTGCCAAAAGTAATATTTGTACTCAAGATTGAATGCTCTTTCCATTTTACCTTCTGGGGCACAACAGTGTGTCTAAACCTGCTTTAATATGACCTCCCTTCAAATACTTAAACTGATGCCAAGAAAGGTTAAGTAACTAGTCCCAGATTCAGACAGGTAGCAAGTACAAATCCAAACACCCCTGAAATTTTCATTATAGGAGTTATGGTTCAACATTTAGGATAAATTCTCATCCCATTCTGAAGACTTTATTCCTTGCTAACTTATTGCCCTCTCTGAGGAATCATACCATTCTCTTTCCCTAATATGGTTCACTAATGAAATAATTAACAAATTATATACTTCACTTCATATTTCTTGTTATAATGATGTGAAACAGAGCATTATATATTTCTGAATTTCTTAGGCATTTCACTTTATCCAGAGTTTTCATTTAAGTTTCATCTTTGCATTAATGTGACCCTGCATTCTTGAAGGGTATGCTAGAAGAGCATAAATCCTGGTAAATCCTATCAGTTTGGAAATGTTTCAGAACAGGTTCAGAAAAAGCAGAAAACCTTATCATAAAATATTGACCACCAAGTATTTTTATTTTGAAACTTATGAAACCATTTCCTAAGGCAGGGTAGAGTTATAGTCTATGTTGTCAAATGAATCACTCACAAATTGGAGTTAGCTAAGTAATATTGCATTTTAAAGATTTTTTCCCCACTTCTTTCCTTTTGTCTCCTTCCAACCTAATTATTATCAAGTAATAAATGAACTAGAGAACCTTAAGGAGTCCTCTAGTAAATCTTTTTGCAAAGAAAGAAAGCAATTGATTAATTAAACAAAAACTTGTTAAGTATCCATAATATATCAGACACTGTGTTCTGGCACTATAGATATGAAGACATAAATAAAGTGCTTCCTGCTTTCAAGATGCTTGTCTTCTTTAAAAGCGCTTGAAATCTATTGACTGTAACAGATATAAATTCTTGTACGTCTTTTTTGTTTTCTTTAGTATACAGCACTGAAAAAATATTCACAAATTAATTGAATATTCATCCTTTAATTGTCTTGGCAATATCTTGAGATTTTTTAATATGAGGTTACCTAAAAGGATCAAATGATCCCTGAGGTCATTTGTAGCTCTAAATTTTATGAACCTATACACATTGGATCAGGCTATATTGGGAGGTAGGGGGCTCTTCAAGTCTTGAAGTCTCGATTTGGAATGGTTTATTTCTAATATCCCTTGCATCCCTATTCCTACTGGAAAAAGTTGGTTAAGAGTATTATGGAAGGTATTCCTTTTCAGGTATGCCCTGGACTACATGATCTCTGGGCAGCTAGTTGGCAGAAAGGATAGAATTGCAGGCTTGAAGTCAGAAAGACTCATCTTTCTGAATTCACACTTGTCTTCAGACACTTGCTAGTGTGACCCTGGGCAAGCTACTTAATCATTTTGCTTCATTTTTCTCATTTGTAAAGTGAGCTGGAGAAGGAAATGGTAAACCACCCTGTATCATTGCCAAGAAAACCAAAAATGGGGTCATGAAGAGTCAGACATGACTGAAAAATGGCTCAACAACATATGACCTTTGATATCTCTTCCAAATGGAGAGCTATGATTCTGAAACTAGGGGCGAACATTGTTTCTTTAATTTCTATCAGAAGATGCAATCAAGATGGTTAGAAAACTTAAAACAATGACATTAGATGATCATTTGAAGGAATCTGCTGACAAATAGAGTAACCCTAAATAAAACAAGTTTAGAAGTTTGTGGATTGCCCATTTCTTGAGGTTTTCATGTAGAGAGTAGAGAACTAGACTACTGTCTAGTTGTATTCTACTGAATACTGATTACGAAGAAGCTAAGCTAGATGGTTTTTCAGATCCCTTCCAACTCTGACATTCTATTATAAGGGTTTAATGTACAAAAGTTAATTAATGTGATAGAATTTGGCCCTGAAAATGAATTATCTTTAGAAAATGAGAAAAAAATCCCCTTTTCAGAAAGTGTACTACATACTAAGTTTTGTCTTATCTTTCAAAACTTCATTTGGCAATTAAAAAGTACTACTCATAAGCAAGATCTTATAATTTACAGATGACAGTCTGTTAAGTGCACTACAACTTATACAATAATGAAGGAAAACAATTTCTTTCAAGATGATTTTCCCTTCTTGGTAAAATCACAAGAAAGGCAAACTGCTCTGGTAGTGTTTGAAATATCTCCCCTTGTTATTAAGATAGTGATTTGAAAAAAAAAAGAGACTTACTACTTTTTTTGTGCTATTAATAATTCTCCATTTGTGACATCACCAACATCCTCACAGCAACATTGAGTTTCAATTACTGCATTACAACCATCTCTTGCTGTATGAGATAGATAAAGATGTTAAAATGAAATGTGCAGCAAGATTTCTGACCCTATGAAGGGAAGTAAGGAGGGAGCATTTTAATTTAGCATGGGGACAAAGCTCAAGCTAGAGAGCAAAATTCATCATTTAGGGAAGCAAAAGACTTCTTTGGCTTGCAATAGCTTTAGATTTAATTTGATGCTGAATGTAGAAGGCTATATTTAGCTACATCTTGAAAAGGATAGACGAAAGATATGTTTAAATAAAGGTTTGGACAGCTTGTCATATACAAACCTCTCGTATTCAGTAGAATCTTATTTCTAGAAGTTTAAACACATGTACATACACATACATATATACATATACCATATCCCTCACCAATTCATTCTCCATCTGATGTTTACCCTGAATGATGGTTTCCAGCTCTGTTTAAATCTGAGAAGTACGGAAAGCAGCAGCTCTCATTAACATGGATTTTAATGGGAGATATTTGTCTGCACTGCTAAGTCGTTTACACTTACATAAGGTTGCCATTTACAACAAGAAGTATAATAGCATCTTTGAGCTTTTTAATTAAAAATTAATTAGGAGATTTAAGAACAAACTCATTGGGGGTTACTGTACAATAACATGTTTACGAAATTAGGTCTGGGCTTTTTGTTTCTGTTAAGTGTTTCAATCAATTCCGTGTCTGTTAAATGTAATTACGTATGATGCTTCCTAGAAATTATAATGTAGCATTTAAAAAGCAGCTGGGAGAAGCCTACATTTTAAAGTTTGGAACTAGGGTAACCATTAAAATGCAAATAGGGTGAAGCAGCACTTTGTTGATGGAGAAAAAGAAAATCAAATTTTGGACAGTCTTCACTTTCTGATGATAGTCTGTTTAGTGTCCTCCCCCTCCCTTTCTGTCACACCTCACCCTCATCACCCAATTTGCTCGTGGCAGTTTCCTCTCCAAAGGCTACCTCTGTTTCCATTTACCCCAGGGAGTTAGAGGAATGATAAAATGAAGTTGGAAAAAAGAGCCAAACCATTAACAGAAAAAGGAAAGGAAATCATTTATTTCTTTTTTGTTACCACATTTTGCTTTGGCATTTATTACTTTTTAATGAGCTGTATTAATTGATTGAATTTTTTTGACAGCAATGTTTGTCTTTTAAATGATCTGGATATGTTCCTTTGATTAGTCTTCATTTTCTCAACTCAAGCAACACCTTTTTGGTGCCTTCTGATTTCATTGTGCTCATGTAGTCATTTCTGTAATGGGTATTTAAAGGGCTTTAATATTCCTGCGTGGGCATGGATTGAGCACCCAGAAAATAGATTTTGTCTTCCTAGTTTCATTCATTAATTCGGCTCAGCTGTAGCTTTTACAGCTCACACGATATATTTAATGCTACATATTTGACAACTTTTATTAAATGACTTGAATTGTGAACTACTGCCAACATAATATCTAATAATCTAACAAATTTACTCTACCATCTATAATGTACCCCCACAGAACTGGTTCTAGGAAACTTTAGGTATACCTCAAATCAGTCCAAGTATCCTATTTCTTGGATGTACAAAAAAGGTTAATTAAGCCTTTAAGAGGTAGCTGGAGAAGAGCATCACTGGCCCTTGAAAGACGATTAAGAGGTTTCTGTTTGTAAAAATTGTGGGTAATGAAGACACCAGATGATGGTAGGTACCAAAATTTGGGGTTTGGTCATATAAAGAATTCACAATTGGCTATTGTCTTTGGCAAAAAGGTAAATTTATTTAAGGGAATAGGTCACAGAAAAAATTAAGGGATACAGCAGACAACAAATGGTAAAAATGAAATAGAGTTAGGTGAGCATAGAAAGGGTTTTCAATAATTAATGATGGAAAGGGCAAGTTCCTTAGTGTAATCTGCCATTTACCAGGAGCAAGGAAACACCCCATGAGGTTGAGGCATGCCTTTAGCTGGCAGGCTAAATCCTGAAAGGCACATAGCACCTCAAAAAGAGTTATCTAGCTGTAAGAAGGAAAAATGGAGGGTATGTACCCCAAGGCATGGTGGAGATACTGCTATGGCATGGGGAAAGGGTGAGAGGAAATATACCACAAGGCAGAGTGCCATGGCAATCTGACCCAAAGGAAAGCAGAGGCAAAGCCGTAGTCCATAAATAGATTGAGGGAAAATTTAACCTCAGGGACATGTTTGGGATTTATGACAGGTATGTGGCAAGGTAAGGCTGCTTGAAACTCCTACAAAGGGCAGACTTCAGAAGTTTGACATAACTTGGATTACTAACTATATGACCTCCCCTGATAGTGGGACCATGGAGCTAAACTGATCTCTATTAGTGCCTTCTCCTTGCCTACCTCAGGCATTAATTTTATCAGTTCTCCAGTTTTTCTCTGCTAACCACATCCAACATTGAAGATGTCATCAGAAACACTTGATATTAAAGAATTCCATCTCACATAAATAAAGCTATTGGACTATCAAAGAATAAGTAGGATCACAGTTTCCAAAATGCAATACATTTACCTCTATGGGCAAGGGAAATACTAACTAGTAACACAAAGAATACTTTAAAGTGATATGGTATTTAGTGATCCAATATCCCTTCCATCCTTATTCCTATTGGAGAGAATTGGCAGGGTTTTTTAAAATTTTTATTTTTTATTTTTTTTGCTGAGACAATTGGGGTTAAGTGACTTGCCCAAGGTCACATACTAGGAAGTGTTAAGTGTCTGAGCTCAGATTTGAATGCAGGTCCTCCTGACTTCAGGGCTGGTGCTCTATCCACTGCTCCACTTAGCTGCACCAGGTTTATTTGTTAAATGAATAAATGTTTGTTTTTTAAAACATTAAAAAATTAATATTTTTATTTTCCCTAGTTCGATGTAAAACAAGTTTTACATTTGTTTTTAAAACTTTGAGTTCCAGATTTTTTTCTCTTCCTCCCCAAATTCCTCCTCCCATTAAGAAAGCACATGTAAAGTTATGTAAAATATTTCCATAAAAGTCATGACATAAGATTCTTCCCGGGGTGGGGGGAACTGTCAAGAATAATAAAGTACAAAAAAAAAGTATGGTTCAGTCTTTATTCAGACACAACCTCTTCTTTGGATATAGATAGCATTTTTCATCATAAGTTCTTCAGAGTAGTCTGAGATTATTATATCACTGAAAATAACAAAATCTTTCACAGATGACCATAGTACAACATTGCTATTACTTTGTGTACAATACATTTCACTTTGCTTGAATTCATGGAGGACTTTTCAAATTTTTCTGAGAGTATTTTGCTCATCATTTTTATAGAACAATAATATTCTATTATAATCACATACCAAAATTTATTCAACCATTCCTCAATTAATAGGTATCTTCACAATTTCTAACTATTTGACCCTAGAAAAGAATTACTATAAAATTTTTTTACATATATGTGCTTTTCCTCTTTTTTAAAAAATATGTCTGTTGGAATTCCTGCTTAGTAAGTAATATTGTTGGGTCAAAGGATATACATGATTTTATAGCCCTTTGTGCATAGTTCATACCATTTGATCATTTGTCAATTGGGAGATGGCTCTTATTTTAAAAATAAATTTGACTCTGTTTCCTATACATTTGAGAAATGAAGTCTTTGTCAGAGAAACAAACTTCAAAATTCTTTTCACAATCACTGTTGCTAACTGTATTTCCCTCCTATTTATTTTAAAATATATGCTTCAATAACTGATGGTTTTTAATTTTAAAATTCATGTGGAACCATCAGTTATAGTAAATGGTTAAGTTTTTTTTAATTTTAATAGCTTTTTATTTTCAAAATGCATGCAAAGATAGTTTTCAACATTTATCCTTGCAAAACCTTGTGTTCCAAATTTTTTTCCCTCCTTTCTCCCCAAATCTTTCTCTAGACAGCAACTAATCCAATTTAGGTTAAACATGTGCAATTCTTCTAAACATATTTTCACATTTATCATCCTGAACAAGAAAAATCATATCAAAAAGAAAAAAAAAGAGAAAGGAAAAAAAACCCTGGCAAATAACAAAAAAAGGTGAAAATACTATGTTGTGATCCACACTCAGTCTCCATAGTCCTTGTTTTGATTCTCTCTACCCCCAGTTTATTGGAATTGGCCTGAATCACCTCATTGTTGAAAAGAGCAAAGTCTATCAGAGTTTATCATCACATAGTCTTGTTATTACTGTGTACAATGTTGTCTTGGCTCTACTCACCTCACTCAGCATCAGTTCATGTAAATCTCTCCAGGCCTTTCTGAAATCTTCATGCTAATTGTTTATGAACAATAATATTCCATAACATTCATATACCATAATTTTTTCAGCTATTCCCCAATTGATGAGCATTCATTCATTTCCAATTCTTTGCTTCTACAAAATGTCTGCTACAAACATTTTTGCACATGTGAGTCCTTTTCCTTTTTTCATTATCTCTTTGGGATACAGACCCAGTAAAGACACCACTGGATCAAAGGGTATGCAGAGTTTGAAAACCTTTTGGGCATAGTTCTAAATTGCTCTTCAGAATGGTTGGATCACAACTTTACCAGCAATACCCTAGTTTTCCCAATCCCCTCCAATATTTAACATTATCTTTTCCTGTCACCTTAGCCAGTCTGAGAATGGTACCTCAGAGTTGTCTTAATTTGTATTTCTCTCATCAATAGTGATTTAGAGCATTCAAAAATATAACTAGAAATAGCTTTAATTTCTTTATCTGAAAGTTTTCTGTTCATACCATTTGACCATTTATTGATAGGAGAATGGCTTGAACTCATAAATTTGAATCAATTCTCTACATATTTTAGAAATGAGGTCTTTATCAAAATCCTTGGATGTAAAATTTTCCTTCAGTTTTCTATTTCTCTTCTATTCTTGGCTGCATTGATTTTGTTTGCACAAAAGCTTTTAAATTTAATATCATCAAAATTATCTATTTTGCATTTCATAATGTTCTTCTTTGACCATAAATCTTTCTCCTCTACAGATCTGAGAGGTTGTTCTTCTATGTATAAGCAACTGCTTATACATGAATTCATTTCAAACTTATCTTGGTATAAGTTTTAGGTGTTGCTTAGTTTCTGCCATATTATTTTCCAATTTCCCAGCAATTTTTGTCAAATAGTGAGTTCTTATCCCAGAATCTGGAGTCTGGGTATATCAAATACTAGATTACTACAGTCATTGATTCTTGTTTCTTATGAATCTAGCCTATTCTACTGATCAGCTATTCTATTTCTTAGCCAGTACCAAATGGTTTTGATGACTGCTGCTTTTATTTTTTTAAGATACTTTTAGGTTTGTTATAGCTAGACCAAATGGTGAAGTTTTGAATGCTGTGTATAACTTCTCTTACCTTGACAATATACTTTCCCTAGGATATCTACATTGATAATGAAATTGACACATGCATTGCCAGAACTAGCTCAGTGTTTGGGAGGTTCTGAATGAAAATGTGGGAGAGGAAAAGTGTCCATAGAGCCATTGTGCTGACCTTATTGTTGTATGCCCGTGAAACCTGGACAATATACCAGAGTCATACCAGGAAACTGAATTGCTTTCCTTTGAATTGTTTTAAGAAGATTCTGAAGATCACCTGGAAGGATAAAATACCAGACACTGAGGTTCTTTCTTGAACTAAACTGCCAAGCGTTCCAACTCTATTGCAGAGAACAGAACTCCAATAGGCTGACCACATTGTTCAATTACCAGATCTATGCTTGCCAAAAAAAGTATTTTATGGAGAACTCACAAAGGGTAAGTACTCACAAGGTGATGAGAGAAAGCAGTACTAGGACACTCTCAAGATATCACTTAAGAACTTTAGAATCTATTGCATGACATGGGAGACAGTGCACAGGACCACCCAGCATGATGTGCCTTCAATAGAGAAAGTGCTGTGCTCTATGAACAAAGCAGAATTGAATTAGCCCAAAGGAAATGTGAGATGTGCAAAATTAGAGAAGCTACCTCAAATGTTCACATGGACTATTTGTGTCCAACCTATGGCAGAATACTCCAAGCTCATATTGGTCTGATGAGCCGCAGTTGGACAAATTCGATTCCATCATAGTGATATGGTTTTAGTCCTCTTGGAGAACA
Source organism: Myrmecobius fasciatus (assembly GCA_023553655.1). Classification (NCBI taxonomy): domain Eukaryota; kingdom Metazoa; phylum Chordata; class Mammalia; order Dasyuromorphia; family Myrmecobiidae; genus Myrmecobius; species Myrmecobius fasciatus. Next base: position 43,022 of record JAJPUD010001685.1, on the reverse strand, counting down.
AAGGATAACAACCAACTAACCAACCATACTGAAGAAAATCAAAATAATTGACAAACATATAGATAATGAATCCCATTGGCAACAGTAAGTGCTAATTATGAAGATCCTGGGCAACAGGATTCATCTTTGTTTGGTTGGAATTCAGCTATACAAAACTGATAGGAATTCAATAAAGAACGTGAAGATGTCCTGCAAAATACAATCAAATATAGACAACAATGGTCTTTGCCTATTGTAAAGCAAGATGATTAATCTAATGCATCAAAGAAACAAAGCAATTAGCATTGTAAATAGAAGAATGGCAATTTTGTATTTAATCCAGTAATTATCTTCTTGCTCTCTTTCTAAAGCAGACTCACTAGAGTCTGCCATCTATGGCAATTCTTTCTCTTATCAATGAAGAGAGGAGTTTTGACCTGGTTTGAAATATTATAGAAAATTATTATAGGAAAAAATGTGAAATATTAGAAAATCCTAGATTCTTATGTAAACTGACATACAGCATACCTTTGAGATTATTCAAAGGCTCAGGTGGACATCAATAAAACTCTTTAAAAATATTAAAAAGCTAAAGTGAGCTTCACTTCCACAATGGCTATTGTAAGAAAACTTGTATATAAATTTATTTTTGAAAATTTAATCTTATCCTGAATTCATCAGGGGAGTTTGCTCATTAGTACAATCATATGGAAATTTTTGTATAAGCTCAAGAATCATGACTTTTTTTGTATAATTTTTGTCCCCTGAAGAATAAGAACTAGTTAAATCATAGGGATACAAGATGAAAAATAATTTGTAAACCCTAAAGGAACATAGAAATAAAATGATCATTTTTACTACTTAACCTACTTATTTTATAGAATTGTGAGTATAACACCTAGGGTATCTTTGCTTTTCATATTCAGTCTTCAGAAAATATTACTCTTGGTTCAAAGTGCTCCACAAGCCAATATAAATTGAAAACCATAGCCCACAAGCTCCTATTGGTATTTGTTTTTGCCTTGTCACCCAAAGAACAAAATTATTTCAAGACAAAATATTTAATAAAACTATTATAAGAAAGAACCAAATAACAGCATTCAATATTAGATAAATATGTAATTTAAGATTGGAAATTCCCAAACTCTTCTCCAAAATTGGCATACAATGGAACTGGACCCAGTACAAAAACTAATTTGGGGAGGCAAGATCATTGATCTTGGGTGACAAGTTCATTGTCCTTGACATACTTTTGGTGTTGTTCTTGTCTTTATTATGTATATCTGCCAGCAATATTCTACCCCACTCCCTTAGTTTGGATGCTATGTTTTGACCAGGGAGAAACTCTGTTCTTTTTCTACATGAGGATCAAATGATATGTTGAAAAAATACTTAGTAAAACTCAAAGTGATAAACAAATTATGATTGTTTCTGCTGAGAAAGGAGTTTTCCATGATATGTGATGCATTATTTCACAAATATTAAGCTTGATTTGTTTGATAAGGATATCTCAAATGGAGGAAAGTAAGATAGTGTGTTATGAAGATAGTGTCCAAGATAGTGTGTTATGAAGAGCAATTGATTTGATGCCAGAGGAGCTGGATTTAAACCTAGAATTTTCTACTTATTAGCTTTATAATCTTGGACAAGTCACTCCAACCCTTTGGGAATCAGTATCCTCACTTATAAAATGAGTAAAGTTTGATTACATATACTCTAAGAGTCTAAGCTCTAAATGATATAATCCTCATTATTTCACATGCTAACATGTCCCTGGGGAAAAGGAGTTTTTAAAAATAGATTTTTCCAACTCCCTCCTTCTAGTTATGATATCTTTGGTGCCTTGTTATAGTGTGGAATGACCATGGGTTCTTGGAGTCTTGGAGTGCCAAAGGATCACTGCTGTAGGGGAGAGTTAAAATAGAGTCAAAGTCAAAGATTCTTATAGATGTCAAAGTTCTCTATATAATGTTATTTTGTGAATAAAATTATGTGGCTTGCAGCAAGCCTAGAGCATTCCACAGCTGCCTAAATAAGATGCATAATCACTTAAAAGATATTGACACAACTAGATACATTGGAAAAAAAAAGAAAAAAATAACAAGTGTATGTCCAAATAATCAGTTGGTTGGACAATTTATGGAGTTCTTCTAGTAGTATATACAGTCACACATCTATTCATATTTACATATTGATAAAGAGAGAGAAAGCAAGAGACAGAGATAGAGATAGTTAGATGGACAACCTATATAAGTCATCAAGCATTATATTGTAGTATATATATATTAATACATAATATATATATATGTATTTATGTATGAGTCAATACATACATTGGTGGATGAGCTTTTTAGGTTTTCCAACCAATTGCATAACTAGCTAACTAGTTAGCTAACATTTATCTATCTGCCTTAGTCACAGGCTTTTAATAGACACAGTATTGAACAGAAGAAGGAAAATGAACTGGATTACCTTTGATATGTTACAAAACTCTGTTAATGACCCCCAAATTCTCCCAGAAACAAAGGCTCATCTTTTTTAATTCAATATTCTTCCAATATTGTTGTATGGCTGTAAGTCAGGGAACACTCTAGTCCTTGGAAAATTGAAATTGATGATCTCTCAGAGGGCAATGAAATGGGAGTGAGCCAGCTGCAACATATTACAAAGAAGAAATTATGAATGAGAAGAGGTATAAAGGATGTCATCAAAGATAGTGAAAAAGAAAATGGACTGGTCATATGACAAAAGTGACATATAAGGGATACGCTGACTGGGTACTCCACTAGTATTTTAGTGATATCGAGAGAGCATGAATGCCAAACTTATGGGAATGAATCTATGTGGCAAAATTATGGGAAAACATACACAAGAATTATGCAATAAATCCAAGCAGGCATGGATGGGTTGAGATTTATATTATTGGAAGAAATATCCATTTCACAGGTGCATTTGGGTTATGTCAACTAAAAGTTCATTTCTTTAATTTTCTTCCTGTTATATTATTGGAATATTGATACTGATGCAAGTTCTGTGTCAGTCAGGAAATAAACATACTAAGTATCTATTTTGTGCCAGGAAGTTTGCTAAGCACTGGGTATACAAAGAAACACAAAATACAGTCCCTACCTTTGATGAGCTTAAGTTCTAATGGGAATACACAATATGTAAAAAATTATGTACAAATGAGCTAATGCAGGTTAAACTTGAAATAATCAATAGAGGGAAGGCACTACAATTGCGAGATTCTAAAGGCTTCCTGCAGAAGGTGGGATTTTGTTGGAATTTGAACTTAACTAGGGAATCCAGGAGACAGACATGAGGAAGTAGAATACTCTTAGCATGGGAACAACCAGTAAAAACACCAGATTTGGGAGATGGAGTTCTTTGGTTTAATAAATAATACTTGTGGCTTTAAGGTAAGGTGAATGGAAAGCTTGGTGATAGGGGCAGGTTATGAAGGGCTTTGAATGTCAAAGGATTTTATATTTGTTCCTGGAGATGATATGAAGTCTCCAGAGTATGCTTTAGGAAGATCACTTTGACAACTATGGGAGGTTCCCTTTTTTAGATATTGATGATTGGATTTTCTACTTATGCATGAAATACATAATTCTTTAAATAGTTCTTTAAATGTAGAATGTATTTATTTCACAAATTAACCCACCCTCAGTGTGATCCTGAGTTGCTTTTCCTGTAGCAAGGCTCATTACCTTAAGCCACATACACAATTTCACTTAGTGTTCACTTATGATCAGGCACATACATTGACATGATGGTTGGGATGAAACCTTATAAACTGTGGACCATTTCTATGGAACTTTAAATTTACAAAGACCTTTTCTCACACTGTGGTTTCAGGTCATGGTCTCTTATGAACATTGTAATTTAACCTGTCAGCCCCAGACATATTTTCTTATACTTACTGTTTCTGAATTTTGAAAGATAAGACTTTTCTTTATCTCCTTCTCTGATTAATTCACTTTTAATTACTTCATTGCATCTTTTGTCAATTTCATCATATTCAGTTTTTGCTCAAGTTACTTAAAACTCCATTTGGCTTCCAAAACAAAAATGGTGTATATTCAACAGATAATACAACAAAAGTATTTATTGAGTGCTTACTATATACTAGGCAGAGAGCTAGATGTTAGAGGTATAAATAGAAAACAAAAATTTTTAAAGTAACTTTCTCTTTCCTAAAGAGACACATTCCTTGAAAACTTGTTTGTGTAGAGCATATGCCATGATTTTTCTTCTCTCCTCAGACCAAAAAAAAAACAAAAAAACCCCAAAAAACCAAGATGATATAGTAAAGACAGGATAACAAGTGATTTGATCTAAGTCTCATTCTTAGTCACAAATATAGTGATAGGTTTTATTTGTATGCAGTGGTTTTTTTTTAAAGAAATACTTGGATGATCAGAAAAAATAAAGCTTTAGGACACAGTGAGGATGTCACATCTAAAACACTGAAATTGACACATGACTTTGCCTAAAGGCAAGAAAGGTCTGTTATTACTAGTTCATCATCCTCTTAGACCTTGGGCCATCTGTAGTCAGTAAAGGATTTTCCAAAGATTCTGAGAATCTGGTTTAAATTGAGGCCACTAAATTGGGAATCAGGAGACATGGATCATGTCAGTAGCTTGCTATGTAACCTTCTATAAGTCACTCTTCATTTCAGGGCCTGTCTCATCCTCTATAAAACAAAATGGTTAGATTAGTTCAGCTCTATGAATTTGCTTCCAGCCCTAAAATTCTATTACTGACAAATACATCAGATTAACTATGTTGTAAATTTTAAGTTTTCGTTGATTATATCTTTTCACTATGTACTTGAAGGCTTTATCTTCTGAATTTCTTCTTCATATAGCATGTCATTCACATAGTTTGTGATTCATGTACCATGGCTGGCTGTTTGTTCCTAACTTAAAAAAATAAAAAAGAGGGGCAGCTAGGTGGCGCAGTGGATAGAGCACCAGCCCTGAAGTCAGGAGGACCTGAGTTCAAATCTGGTCTCAGACATTTAACATTCCCTAGCTGTGTGACCCTGGGCAAGTCACTTAACCCCAATTAACATTCCCTAGCTGTGTGACCCTGGGCAAGTCACTTAACCCCAATTGCCTCAGCAAAAAGCAAAAAAATAAATAAAAAATAAAAAAGATCCCATTGTCCTTTCAGTATTATTGTAGCTATTTTCCCAACCCCAACTCACATTCTTATTTATCCTTTTTGTCCAAATGTCTCACCATTTTTATTTAGGTCAATTTTAAACAACCTTGCCATTCATCTTGATCCTTCTCATTCCTCTTTCTCTTTCTTCTCCATCCTCCTCTCTCAGAAGCAGTAGTCACAAATGGCATGTCAGGTTGTCATAATTATTATTACAGGATCACACAGCTAGTAAGTATCTGATGCTAGATTTAAACTCAGTTTACTGAATCCAAGTTCATAGTACTTTCCATTGAGCATAGAGCTTCTCATTTTTATTTTATCATTTCATTTTCTCTTATTTTTTAATTAGCATATATTTGATGGAACTGTGATTTGGTATTGCCATTCTAGAGAGCAATTTGGAACTATGTTTTGAAAGTCATTAAACTGTGTTTACCCTTTGGCCCAGTAATACCTCTACTAGGCCTATGGCAGGGAGAGATTAAATAAAGAGAAAAAGAACACACGCTTATGAAAACATTTATAGTAGCTCTTGTTATGGTGGTAAAGAACTAGAAATCAAGGGCATACCCATCAATTGGGAATGAAGAAATTATGAATTAAAATAAATTGGAAATCATTGTCAGGGCTGACACAGCAGTCATATCCTTCTGTATTGCTGGTAGGTCTTAGAAAGAAATTCAAGGAGTTCCTGAATCCTTCCTATGCTGCTACCTTCTCATCTCTTTCCCACCTTCACTTTTCCCCACCCTCACCCTGAGGAACACATACATTACACATCTTTCCTGTGTGGTAATTAGACATTGATACTTGATGTAATAAATCACTTAGTTACATTAGTTGGCAAGTGGTGTATGTATTTCAGATGCATCATATGTCATAACCTCCTGCATTACAATTAGAGATATTGCCCTTAAACACAAATGAAAAGCTTGCTTCAGACCCATATGTAGCCACTGTTTTTCATCTGTTCATCCAGGGTAAAAGTAAACCTCAAATTCTAATTAAAAATCTTGCCAATAATTTAAATAAAAATTTTGGCAAATTAAATTAAACAAACATGAAAGAACAATTTTCTGAGGTAGGCCATTTTTTAATGTAATGACTTATGTGTTTATGAAATAGAAATTCTTTTTTTTAACCTAATGCTAACTTGCTGTTTTTTTTTTCATGTAATAGACTGTTTGACTAATAATATCAGTCATTGAAGGAAATATAGGTTACATAGTAATGTTTGGCCTTTTTTAAAGACAGAGTTTAGTGATTTGTCAAGGGCACTACGGCTCAGGGGACTTATTGAAAGACCTGGGTTTGTTGGGGGAGAGGAGTGGTACTCCTATGATTTTCCTTAAATTCCATGATTCCTCTCTCTTCTCTCTGAGGATGAAAATGACTTCCTTCCTTTAACTTCTTGGGGCATTTTAATGGAAATCAGTAATCCCTACCCAGAGTCTACCCATAATAATAGACACTCCCATTTTCAGACCATATTAAAACATTGTAAAGCCATTTCCTCTTATCAACCCTGTGAGGTAGTCTATATAACAGTTATTCTTTTCAATAGTTTCTATATTAACTATCAGAAAGATTTAAATGACATATCTAAGATCCTACCTCCAGTATCAGCATCTGAACCCAAACCTTTTGAATCCTAGAAGTTTTCATTTCAATAAACTGCACCATAGTTCCTACTTAACCTTCGGAGCCCAACTTTCAACTTGCCTCCTGCTTTTAGGAAGCCTTCTTTCCTATTGGGACTGGCAATAACATCTCTTTCCTTTGAGGTCTGATAATACTTATTTCCATAGCATTCTTATTTTATATTGCCTTGTATAGTATGCTAAATGATCTTCAAATATGCTATTATTCTTTCCTTAACCAGATTATAAGACCTTTGATGATAGGTGCTATATATATTGCTATTCCCTATACTATCTAGCACTGTGTTTATTTTTTAAAAAAAAATTAAGCTTTTTATTTTCAAAACATACGCATAGATAATTTTCTTGTTTTCCTGAGGCAATTGGGGTTAAGTGACTTACCCAGGGTCACACAGCTAGGAAGTGTTAAGTGTCTGAGGTCAGATTTGTACTCAGGTCCTCCTGACTTCAGGGCTGGTGCTCTACCCATTACACCAACTAGCTGCCCCTGCATAGATAATTTTCAACATTCACCCTTGCAAAACCTTGAGTCCAAATTTTTTTCCTCTCTTCTCTCTCTCCCCTCCCTTAGAGGCAAATAATCCAATATGTTAAACATGTACAATTCTTCTATACATATTTCCATAATTATCATGCTGCACAAGAAAAATCAGATCAAAAAAGAAAAAAAAATGAGAAGGAAAATAAAATGCAAGTAAACAAACACAAAAAAGTGAAAATATTATATTATGATCCACATTTAGTCCCATAGTCCTCTCTCTGGTGCAGATGGCTCTCTTCATCACAAGATAATTGGAACTGACTTGAATCAATTCACTGTTGAAAAGAGCCAAGACCATCAGAATTGACTATCATATAATCTTGCTGTTGTTGCATACAATGTCCTCCTGGTTCTATTTACTTCCTTTAGCATCAGTTCATATAAGTCTCTCCAGGCTTCACTGAAATCATCCTGCTGATCATTTCTTATAGAATAATAATATTCCATAACATTCATTTACCATGACTTATTTAGCCATTTTCCAACTGATGGGCATCCACTCATTTTCCATTCCCTTGCCACTACAAAAAGGCTGCTACAATTTTGTACACATGGGTCCTTTTCCTTTTTTAATGATCTCGTTGGGTTACAGGCCCAGTAGAGATCCTTCTAGATCAAAGGGCATCATGAACCATTTGATAGCCCTTTGGCCATAATTCCAAATTGCTTTCCATAATGATTGGATCAGTTCACATCTCTACCAACAATGTATGTATCCCAGTTTTCCCACATCCCCTCCAATATTTATCATTATCTTTTTCTGTCATCTTAATGAATCTGAGAGGTGTATAGTAGCACCTCAGAGTTGTCTTAATTTGAATTTCTCTGATTAATAGTTATTTAGAACATTTTTTTATATGACTAAAAATGGTTTTCTTCATCTAAAATTGTATGTTCATATTCTTTGACCATTTATCAACTAGAGAATGGCTTGAACTCATAAATTTGAGTCAACTATATGTTTTAGAAATAAGACCTTTATTAGAACCCTTGGATGTAAATTTTTCACCCAGTTTATTGCTTTCTTCTAATTTTTCTGCATCGGTTTTGTTTGTACAAAACCTTTTTAACTTAATATAATCAAAATTATCCATGTTGCATTCCGTAAAGTACTCTAGTTCTTCTTTGGCCATAGATTCCTTTCTTTTCCACAGATCTGAGAGGCGAAGTATCCTTTGTTCTTCTAATTTGCTTATGATATTACTCGTTATGTCTAAATAATGAACCCCTTTTGATCTTATTTTGGTATGGGGGTTAGGTGTTTGTAGTTGCCTAATTTCTGTCATACTAATTTCCAATTTTCCCAGCAATTTTTTTGTCAAATAGTCAGTTCTTATCCCCAAAACTGAGGTCTTTGGGTTTATCAAGCTCTAGATTACTATAGTTGTTGACTATTGTGTCTGTGATCCTAACCTATTTTACTGATTGACTACTCTGTTTCTTAGCCAGTACCAAATGGTTTTGATGATCACTAGCACTGAGTGTATAGACAGTATTCAATAGATATTTTCAAATGGTCCAACATGTACATTCATGAATAATTCCTATAGTACATGAAGATGAGCTAAGCTTCCAAAGATCTATAATTTCATGCTTGTGAGAGAATTCTTGCCACCAATGATGATTGTGACTCTACCACATCTTATTAGTTTCATGGATTGCTATGGCCAAAAATTACTCATATGGTGGTCAACTTTCTGATGATGTCTACTCACAAATAGAAAAGTTTGTTCAAGTGCTAATATTCAAGTGAATGAGTATAGTTCATCTTTAAACTTTCCAGTGAAATCTACAAGAACTTTCAGTCCAATACCATTACCATTGAGAACCCAGGATTGCTTCTATGCCACAAAGAAACACAGGAGTAGAACTTTATGTTAAGACATGTAAATACATGCACATTACTCTAATCAATTTGCCATTTTATCAATGTATGTGCATCTTTAGATACAGAGCAATGATACCAGAGTCAAATAGAAATGGATCCTCAGAGGCCACATATTGACTTAGAAACCCACAAATTAACATTACCTATGGTATATTGTATTTTTATTTAATTTATCAAACATTTCTAAATTACGTTTTAATTTGGTTCTAGCCTCATTCAGGAGTTCAGTCACCATCAAGTTGTGAGATTGATACCTCTGATTCAGAGAATAAACCATCCATATCTTTTATTTACAAGGGGTTGGGAGGGAGACTTCCTCATTTTTTCATGTTGCATTAATACTAATGAACCATAAGATCTATTCCCACTCTTACTATAACATTAGACAATCTTTTCCTTTTTAAATTTTAGGCATAAAGTTCTCTGATGACATACTTTTCAAACAGTACATTTCTTTCGTAATTCCATGTTTGTAATAGATTGCTGCCTGAGTTCATATACAATATATATCTCCATAGCCTTTGGATAATCTTTGGTTTTAATTCTCAGAGATAGTAGCATTCCATTTCTCACATAATTCACATTTCTTACATAATCAGGAGATTATTATTGTGAAATAGATAGATTTTTATTTCAGGGAACACTGTGAGATTATTAAAAGACCTTTACAATTTCCCAAAGGCATTGCTACAGACCTTATTCCTGATACTCAATTCTAGGACCAGATCTTAAGCATTTGCAGTTTATGGGTTCTTATCCAAGCAACCCATATGAGAAACATGAGAAAGGAAGCTTTCATTTATTATATTTTTACCCTCAATTACATGTTTGGCATGTAATTGATTATCAGCATAATCAATAGTTATTGATTTATTAATTAATTGACCATATCTATGCAATGTGTTTTCTCTGTAAGAAGATTTAAACCAATCTCATTTGAATGATTAGGCATCTCATTTAAGAGCCAATGACATCCATTGAGGCTTGATATGCAATCTTTAGAATTTTTTTTTTGTTGTTACAAAGTAGAGGATTTGGAGCACTTGACCTTTCATAAATGTGTAGAACTATTACACTATCCATTTAAAGATGGAAAGGATTGAAATATCTAGATAACAATTTGGACTAGAGTACTGCATAAGGTTAGGATCAAGCAGGATGATGCAGTCTGGACCAGATGATTTTACTAGTTGACAATTTCAGAATAAGTTAAAAAATAATGAATATTGACTAAAATTGATTTCATGTTCATTGAGAGAAATGGCATTGTCTATAAGATATTATACAAAGTAAACTAAAAGGAGCTCAAAATAATCTGAAATTTGACTCTATTATGTCTTTTAACCATTTTCTGCCATTGTTCTTTCTCAAGTGCTCCTTGGAATATCATGCACTGGTTTTATTCCATTGCCCCCATATTGCTAAATTGGAGTTTCCACCTAGACCTTATTAGATGAGTATTAGATGAGAGATGAGTTCCTTAAAAGGAAGTTAAGGTGATTGTATCAACTTCTCTCAACAGCAAGAGCAGTTTGCCTTCAATGACAAATTGTTCTCCTGTCAAGAACTTCTCACTAAAAAGGGTAGGGAAGAACTCTAGAGTGGATCTTTTCAGGATGGAAAAGCAGAGAACAGACTATGAGGGACTGTGTACATTCTTCCCATCCTCCATCTTTTCTCACTGAATAAATTTGGAAGGATTGAGTTCCTATTGTCAGCCCATACAGGTCACTTCTAGCACAGGAGAAAAGTAGAAGTAGCTTGAGTTGAAACTTGGTGCCTTTAAAATGGAAGTGAGGAGGAAAGGCAAAAAAGTCAAATTAAGCAATATTTACTAGAAATGGAGAATGTGCTAAAAAGTTAAAAAAGAAAAAGAAAAAAAAGCCTGTTTTTTGATGTTGGGTATTTCTTTGAACTTTCAAGAGACCTACTTTTCAGCTGGCTCCTTTCAAGAGATCTCTTCAGTACACTGTCACTCCCATATCATAGATTAAAGTCAACCTCACCTAGGTCTTTCTTATTAGGACTCCAATTGCAGAGGTGAGATGAAAGATTGATTCAAAAAGGGATACCATTTTCAGTATCTGGAAATGAAAGAGCAGATGAGGGAGAAAGGAGACGGAAGAAAATTCCGTTGGATGCATATTAAGAGTGCTTCTCTCACTGTTTGTTGAATGATGTTCTATGTGGCTAAAATTGAGAGCTAAAAACCTTTCCAATTTCTGGGTAGCACAGTCCCAGACTGAGAAATTATGTGATGACATGCAAAGAATATTGGGTTTTGGATTTGATTTTGGGTGCTGGCTTTTGTAGTTACTTTCAGTATCACCTTGGCCTGGATTAGCTTCTAAGGTGCTTTTTAGCTCTAAATCTTGTGGTCCTACAGTAGTTTTTTTTAGGAGCTGGCTGTGATATTGTTTTATTTCTGAATCTATTATTCACTATCAAGTACTTACCATAATTATATAGTTTAATTAGTGGATCCAGAAAAATAGTGGTAGTGAAAACCAATCTCCCCCACCCCCAAGCTGCCTCATCTCTGTGCATAAATGTAATTGAGGACTCTTGTCTTAAGAACTCTTTTTTTCCCCTTTCTATATATACTCCTTATTTGGTAATCTCATATACTCTATAGGTTCTGTTATTACATTCACAAAGCTAAGTCTCTCTCTCCATTTCGAGTAGATGGATGTTCCATATAAATCTCAACTTCAGCATGTTTAAAATAGAATTCAAACCATCCTATATTTCTAAGTTCTTTATTTCTTTTGAGGGTACCATCATTTTTTTAGTCACCCATATTCATGACCTCATGATCAACTCCTTCACCTACCATATCCAAATTAGTTAAAAATTAATTTTATCATCACAATACTTCTCATATCTGTCCTTTTTTTATCCACTCTTATGACCACCACCCTCATTTTAGGCCCGCAACTCACCTAGATTATTAAAATAGCCCTTTGATTTGTCTTCATGTCTTTATTTTCTTCCCTTTATAATCCACCTCCCACATAGCTGTCTAATGAATATTATTAATATTATTAAAGAATCCTATTCTCCTATGTTCAAGAAGCATCAATGGTTCCTTCTTGCCTCCTCAATCACATATAAACTCCTTTTGTTTATTATTTAAATTTAACATGATGGTCCCAACACTATACTATACTGCTTTATTTTTTTCTTTGTATTCTTTTGAACTTTTCATTTTTGAGAACATAATAATAATAACAGCTCTATATACTTGCTATATAGTTAGAGGTTTAACGTTTATAACACTCTTTACATATGCTATCTTACAAAAACCCCGTGGGTAAGGCACTATTTTTTCTGCTTTTTTTTCTCTTTCAGATGAAGAAACAGAGATTAAAAGAGATTGGGTAACTGGCTTAGGGTCACAAAGCTAATAATTGTGTAAGATAAGATTTGAAGCCAGGTTGTCCTGACTTCAAGACTAATGTTCTCCTCACAATGCCACCATTTCATTTGAGAATGGCACAAAACTAGTATTGATTCAGGAACTTGAAAATGAAATCACTTGCAATAACAGCTGAAAATGGTAATACATGTTTTCTGTATTTTTGAAAAATTTGGTAATTTTTTTTGAAAAATTGGTAATACATGTATGTCTGCAACATTAATTTATCAGTCTACAAGTATTTATTAAGCACTTACTATGTACCAAATATTGTAGCTAATTAATAAGAATTCAAACACAAACAATGCAATAATCTCCATTCACAATTAGTTCATAATCAAATGGGGCCAGGAGTAGAACGAAATTAATATATTTGAAAATATGTACAGCAAAAATATAGATTCTGTCTTTTTCTCAGTCTCTGTCTTTCACTTTCTCTTAAATATAGAACAGTTCAGGGGCAGAGTACTAGCAGTTAGACATCAAGAAAGGCTTCTTTAGAGAGGAAATTTTTAAGGTAGAAATAGGAAAGGAGTGCATTCCAAGCACAGGAAATGGCCAAAGCCACCGGAGGGAGATGGGTATTGTCAGTGAAGGACAGAAAGAAAGCTAGTTTGTTTGGATTGTAGAATGTGGGAGGGAGATTAATGTCCAAGAAGGCTAGAAATGTTGGGGCAGCATTGTGTAGGGCTTTCAAAGTTAAACAGAGGAGTTTATATTTGATTCCAGAGGAATAGAAAATCAATTGAGTTGATTAAGGAAAGGAGTCAGAGAAGCATGTTTGTTTGCTGTGGATGAATCCTTGCAACAACCCTTAAGTCATACAAGAATTCACAGGTCAGAGGCTTGAAAATTTTTTTGTTCTAGACAATGATGTCTCTGAGTAGGACAAGGATGAAGAAGAGGAAGAGGGAGTAAAAATGCAACCAGTATGAGTTAAGGAAAGTAAGGGGAAAATGTGATTTGTCTTTTAGTAAAATGTAAAGAATACTGGTTTTGGGAACAGTGGATTTGGGTTGACGTTCTAGCCATGTTATTCACTAGCTGTGTGACCTGTGGTAAGTTTCCTCATATTTAAAGTGAGGGGGCTTGGAATAGGTGATCTCTGAAGTTACTTGTGGCTCTAAAATTACAATTCAACTGTTTAATTCAGGGGAACCTATAAAGTTGCTCCTGGTTTATAGGCCTTATACTTTCATTTCATAGGCCATATACATTCATTATACTTTCATATACTTGTATATCCTTATGACCCAACTGTAACCTTTGTCCAATGCGGAACGTAGATTTATATTTTGGATCTAGACATTTTGTTTCAGAAGTTACAGTTCTTTCACCCCATATCTTTGCTGCCTTCTCTCCTCTGCAACCCTTCTCTTAGTTACAACAGCTCACTTGGGAAAAGATAGAATTCAGAGGTAAAACACTACTGTCATTCATTTTTAAATTTACTTGGAAAGAAATGAAACAATGGCCATTTTTCCTTCCTGAATATTATTGGTTAGCACATTAATTCTTTTAAAACAGCCACAAAAGTCTGAAATGACCAGTTACAACTGTAATTAGGCTCTGCACCCCTAAGGCCATGCCCCTAGCTAAGGCACTTATTAGTCCCCAGAAAGCAGAGGAGGCCCTCAAGCTTCCCAGGCTGACACTCAGCTAATCTGTATAAACAGGCTGTCAAACATGGAATGAAGGCAGGATGGTGTGACTTGGCCCCTGATGCTGTAGTGATCATCTTAAGGCTGGGATCCATAATCATTTTGTATCATGGATCCATATGGCATGGTGAACTTTATAGTGCCCTCAGAATAATTAAAAAAAATAAAATATATAGGATTACAAGGAAACCAAAGTTTAGTGACATCAAAGATGCATTATTTCCCCCTTTATGTTTGTGGACCTCTTGAAATCTATGCATGAATTTTTTTGGGGACCTTAGACTTCTTAAGTGCCCTCCTCTTTCTTTCTTTTTTTTTTTTGTTGTGACATTTTTTTTTATTTGCAAAACATATGAGTGACCTTTCAACATTGACCTTTGCAAAAAAACTTTTTTTCCCAAGCTTTTCCTTTCCCTCCCCCCGCCCCCCACCCCTAGATGAGAGGTAATCTAATACATGCTAGATAGGATAAATTATATGACAAATACAATACATGTATACATATCTATACAGTTATCTTACTGCACAAGAAACATCAGATCTAGAAAGAGAAGAAGAAAAAAAAAAACAACCTAAGAAGGAAAACAGAATGCATGGAAATATTCACAGAAAGCGTTAAAATGCTGTGTTGTGGTTCACACTCAGTTCCCACAGGCCTCTCTCTGGATGTATATGACTATCTTCATCGCAGCACAACTGGTTTGAATCACATCATTGTTGAAGAGAACCATGTCCATCAAAATTGATCATCGTATAGTCTTGTTGCTGTGTATAATGTTCTCCTGGTTCTGCTGATTTCACTCAGCATCAGTTCATGCAAGTCTCTCCAATCCTCTCTGAAATCCTCCTGTTGGTCATTTCTTACAGAACAATAATATTCCATAATATTCATATACCATAATTTATTCAGCCATTCTCCAATTGATGGGCATCTTTTCAATTTCCAGGTTCTTGCAACTACAAAAAGGGCTGCCACAAACATTTTTGCACATGTGGGTCCCTTTCCCTCCTTAAAAATCTCTTTGGGATATAGGCCCAGTAGAAACACTGCTGGGTCAAAGGGTATGCACTGTTTGATAACTCTTTGAGCATAGCTCCAAATTGCTCTCCAGAATGGTTGGATCCCTTCACAGTTCCACCAACAATGTATCAGTGTCCCAGTTTTCCCACATCCCCTCCAACAGCTATCATTATCATTTCCTGTCATTTTAGCCAATCTGACAGGTGTGTAGTGGTATCTCA
This sequence comes from Myrmecobius fasciatus, assembly GCA_023553655.1. Classification (NCBI taxonomy): domain Eukaryota; kingdom Metazoa; phylum Chordata; class Mammalia; order Dasyuromorphia; family Myrmecobiidae; genus Myrmecobius; species Myrmecobius fasciatus. The sequence continues at coordinate 27,454 of JAJPUD010001685.1, read as the reverse complement.
GAGTTGTCTTAATTTGCATTTCTCTGATCAATAGTGACTTGGAGCACCTTTTCATGTGACCGGAAATAGTTTCAATTTCTTCGTCTGAAAATTTTCTGTTCATATCTTTTGACCATTTGTCAATTGGAGAATGGCTTGAATTCTTATATATTTGAGTCAATTCTCTATATATTTTAGAAATGAGGCCTTTATCAGAACCTTTGGATGTAAAAATATTTTCCCAGTTTACTGCTACCCTTCTAATCTTGTCTGCATTCATTTTGTTTGTACAAAAACTTTTCAACTTGATATAGTCAAACTTATCTATTTTGTGATTAATGATGAACTCTAGTTCTTCTTTGGTCACAAATTCCTTCCCCCTCCACAGGTCTGAGAGGTAAACCATCCTACATTGTTCTAATTTGTTTATAATATCATTCTTTATGCCTAGATCATGAATCCATTTTGACCTTATCTTGGTATATGGTGTTAGGTGGGGGTCAATGCCTAATTTCTTCCAGACTAGTTTCCAATTATCCCAGCAGTTTTTGTCAAATAGTGAGTTTTTATCCCAAAAACTGGGGTCTTTGGGTTTATCAAACACTAGATTACAATTGTCATTGAGTATTTTGTTCTGTGAACCTAACCTATTCCACTGATCCACTACTCTATTTCTTATCCAGTACCAAATGGTTTTGGTGACCACTGCTTTATAATATAGTTTTAGATCTGGTGCAGCTAGGCCACCCTCATTTGCATTTTTTTTCATTAATTCCCTTGAAATTCTTGACCTTTTGTTTTTCCAGATGAATTTTGTTGTTATTTTTTCTAGTTCAGTTAAATACTCTCTTGGGAGTTTGATTGGTATAGCACTAAATAGATAGATTAGTTTAGGTAGTATTGCCATCTTTATTATATTCACTCGACCTATCCAAGAGCACTTGATGTTTTTCCAATTGTTTAGATCTGACTTTATTTGTGTGGAGAGTGTTTTGTAGTTTTGCACATATAGATCCTGACTTTCCCTTGGCAGATATATTCCCAAATATTTTATACTATCGATAGTTATTTTGAATGGAATTTCTCTTTGTATCTCTTGCTGTTGCATTTTGTTGGTGATGTATAAAAATGCTGATGATTTATGTGGATTTATTTTGTATCCTGCAACTTTGCTAAAGTTGTGGATTAATTCTAATAGTTTTTTAGTTGATTCTCTAGGGTTCTCTAAGTAGACCATCATATCATCTGCAAAGAGTGATAATTTCGTTTCCTCATGACCTACTCTAATTCCTTTAATCTCTTTTTCTTGTCTTATTGCCAAGGCTAGCATTTCTAATACAATATTGAACAGTACTGGTGATAGTGGACAACCTTGTTTCACCCCTGATCTTATTGGGAATGGTTCCAGTTTATCACCATTACATATGATGCGAGCTGATGGTTTTAAATAGATGCTACTGACTATTTTAAGGAAAAGTCCATTAATTCCTATACTCTCTAATGTTTTTAATAGGAATGGATGTTGGATTTTATCAAATGCTTTTTCTGTATCTATTGAGATTATCATATGGTTTTTGTTAGTTTGGTTATTAATATAGTCAATTATGTTAATAGTTTTCCTAATATTGAACCATCCCTGCATTCCTGGTATAAATCCTACTTGGTCATGGTGTATTATTCTAGGAATGATTTTCTGTAATCTCTTTGCTAATATTTTATTTAAGATTTTTCATCAATATTCATTAAGGAGATTGGTCTATAATTTTCTTTCTCTGTTTTTGTTTTACCTGGTTTAGGTATCAGTACCATGTCTGTATCATAAAAAGAGTTTGGTAGGAGTCCTTCATTTCCTATTTTTTCGAATAGTTTATATAATATTGGAGTTAACTGTTCTTTAAATGTTTGGTAGAATTCACATGTAAATCCATCTGGTCCTGGGGATTTTTTCTTAGGGAGTTCATTAATGACTTGTTCTATTTCTTTTTCTGAAATGGGACTATTTAAGTAATTTATTTCCACTTCTGTTAATCTGGGCAATCTATATTTTTGTAGATATTCCTCCATTTCACTTAGGTTATCAAATTTATTGGCATAGAGTTGGGCAAAGTAACTCCTGATTATTGCTCTAATTTCCTCTTCATTGGTGGAAAGTTCTCCCTTTTCATTTTTGAGACTAACAATTTGATTTTCCTCTTTCCTTTTTCTAATTAAATTAACTAGAGGTTTATCTATTTTGTTGGTTTTTTCATAAAACCAACTTTTAGTTTTATTTATTAATTCAATAGTTTTTTTTACTTTCAATTTTCTAATCTCTCCTTTTATTTTTAGGATTTCAAGTTTGGTATTTGATTGGGGATTTTTCATTTGTTCTTTCTCTAGCTTTTTTAGTTGCCAGCCCAATTCATTGATTTTCTCTTTTTCTATTTTATGCAAATAAGCATCTAGAGATATAAAATTTCCCCTTATTACCGCTTTGGCTGTATCCCACAAATTTTGGTATGTGGTCTCATTATTGTCATTCTCTTGAATGAAATTAGTAATTGTGTCTGTAATTTGCTGTTTCACCCATTCATTCTTTAGGATAAAATTATTTCGTTTCCAATTGGTTTTTGGTCTATTTTCTCCTGGCCTTATATTGCATGTGATTTTTATTCCATCATGATCTGAAAAAAATGCATTTATTATTTCTGCCTTCCTGCATTTGATTTTGAGGTTTTTGTGTCCTAGCACATGGTCAATTTTTGTATAAGTTCCATGGACTGCTGAGAAAAAAGTAAACTCCTTTCTGTATCCATTTAATTTCCTCCAAAGATCTATCATACCTAACTTTTCTAACATTTTTGTTTACCTCCTTAACTTCTTTCTTATTTATTTTGTGGTTTGATTTATCAAGTTCTGAGAGAGGGAGGTTGAGATCCCCCACTATTATAGTTTTGCTGTCTATTTCTTCTTGCATCTCTCTGAACCTTTCCTCTAGGAATTTCCATGCTATACCACTTGGTGCATATATGTTTAGTATTGATATTGCTTCATCATCTATGGTACCCTTTAGGAAGATATAATTTCCTTCTTTGTCTCTTTTAATGAAGTCTATCTTTGCTTTTACTTGGTCTGAGATCAGGATTGCTACCCCTGCTTTTTTTTGTTCACCTGAAGCATAATAGATTCTGCTCCAGCCTTTTACCTTCACCCTGTTTGTATCTCTATGTTTTAGATGTTTTTCTTGTATACAACATATTGTTGGATTCTGGTTTTTAATACACTCTGCTATCTGCTTCTGCTTTAAGGGAGAGTTCATTCCATTCACATTCACCCTCCTCTTTCTTAAATTGTGGGTCACAACTCCATTTGGGATCTTGTAACTGAATATGGGTGGGAGTCGTGAAGTTATGATTTGTTGCTAGTAAATGTTTGATTTGTTTACTTATTTCATATATCCATGTACCTGGGTTTGCATAAACATTTTTTAAGTGAAAAGTAGTTGTGGATGGAAAAAATTTAAGAAGTCCAGCTCTGAAGCAAATATAAAACATAATATAATATATTATTATATCATTATTATTAGTCACTCCTAATTATTATTCTGCATCACTCATGCTAAGGTTCCATTTTGGATTTAGCTTTTAGTTTGTATTTCCTGTTTTGGGTATGAGAGAGATTCTGCATGTTCAAAGAAAATAGGACTTTTGGTGATTTGTATCTCCTTGAAGCTCCTGTTTTAAGACTTTAAAATGTTTTCCCAATTCAATTGCTTAGCTGGAATGACCCTGGCAAATGCTCTCTAAAAATTCCCTAAACAGAGAGCAGAAGCTTAACCTACACTCTTCAAATTTTAATACTGGAGCCACTGGAGAATGACTCCATTTAGTAAAGAAATTCCTAATTTCTTTCATCTACCATTTTGCTCTTGTCATCTATGGTGTCTTGTGCTATTACTGCATATAAAAACATTAGGGGAAAAAAAAAACATTTCATGATGCTGTTTGAACTCCTTTTGAGCCATCTCTACTTCAAAGTAGTTGAATTAATTGAACTTAATACAAATATTTTCTGCTGCTATCTGGATGAAATAGGAGCTCTGGCCTCTCTCAGCCTGTCCATCTGCCGAAATGAAACTGAAAACCCTGAACCTGAAAGTCAAGAGGTCTTGGTTTATATCTGGGCTCTGATACTGGCTACCTATTTGTTTTTGGAAAAGTCCCTTTCCTTTTGTGAGCTTGCATTTTCTACTTTATCAGATTACACATGTGTGGGTATATATGTGTGTGTATATATATATACATAATATATATATGTGTATAAGCAGTTGTTTATATATATAAATATGTATGTGTAGGTATATATACACACACACTCACAAATACATAGACATGGGGGAGAGAAGAAAAGAGAGAGAGAGAGAGAGAGAGAGAGAGAGAGAGAGAGAGAGAGAGAGA
>JAJPUD010001685.1:0-23029 GCA_023553655.1 Myrmecobius fasciatus | reverse complement strand
GAGGGAGAGGAGAGAAGGAGGCAAAGAGAATAATGTATATATTAGAACATCAATATTATCGATTAGAACTAAGAAAACCTATTTATTGGGTTCCCTTCCTCAAATTCTAGTCAGTATTAGTCTATCCATTCTGACTTTATGGGGAGCAATGATTGTTAGCAATTGTTTACTTAGTAACATTTATCTAGTAAATCATCTAATAGTATAAGTAATTCATAGTTTCTTTAAGTTATGTAGAAATATAGACTCTGATAGATTTTTGGATATCATGCTTATATCATAGAAATGATTTGTGTATCAGGCATGAGGCTTACTTATGTACTATAATACCATAAGACCACTGACTCTAAGTATCTCTATCCTACTTCACCCACATTCCGTGCTAGCATAATGCAAACCCATAAGTTCCTTCCTGAGATGTTCTTGGGGATGTGCTATCTCTGCTTGCCAGATGGCTTATCTATTTCATGATCAGCAGAATGCACCTTGCTCAACCCAAAGGGTATATCTTCTATTTTATGACCATCTAGTCAGCATACATATACCCTGCACTGCCCATCTTGCTCCTTGTGATCTTGTTACTATTCATATTTTACTCTATTCTTCATATGGTAACCAATGAAATATGTTTTATATTTAGCATACTTGAAACCCTATAAAAATAGGGCTGTGAGGGAAAGTGGAACCTCAGATAGAGAGGGACGTCTGGGGTCCACTTGGTTGGACACTAATAAAATGTGTTTTTGGCTCAGAACTCTGTATCAATTTCTCTTTTTGGTAATCTGGGTGATTTTTCCTCCATAGAATAATTTTGAGAACTCTTATAAACATTTTTTTTCAATTTAAAATGTTTATTCAGCTTCATTTTGGAGATATGGAGACCATGCTGTTAGCTCGGCAAGAGAGCCTACAGACTTGAAGAATGTATAAATTGGAGAAGAATGAAATGTACAGAAAAAGAACAATTTACGTAATGATGATATTGTAAAAAGAAATAACTTTGAAAACTGTAAGATCTATGACTAATACAATGACCATTCATGATTCCAGAAGATCAATGATGAAACATGCTATAGATAATATAGAGAGATGATGGATTTGGAGTGTGAGATGTGTTATCTATATTATGTGTACATCCATTGGATAAATTTATTTTGTTTGACTATACATAAGGATTATAGGAAATTTTTTTCTTTATGTTTTTGGTAGAGAGAAGTGGATATAACTTTTTTAAAGTAGAGAGAGGAAGATGTTAGAAAATGTGGCATGAACTTTCAGATAAGATCATTACTTTTAGTCTTACACAATAATTTTATTTTGCTATGAGACCACTCATAAGGTAAGATTAATTAAATAGCTTTAATGTAAATACAAAATTACCTACCATCAGAAGACCTGAGTTCAAATTTGTCTTCAGACACTAGCCATGTGAGCTTAAGCAGTCCACTTAACCCTGTTTGTCTCAGTTTCCTTATCTGTAAATAAAGTAAATTGGATTGGAGAAGGAAATGGCAGACTACTCCAGTGTCTTTGCCATGAAATTCCCAAATGGAATCACAAAGAATATTATATGACCGAAAAATAGCCCCCAACAACTATAAAACTTGTAACCATCAGGGGCCAGAGCTTGAGTGTGGAATGGAATTTATAGCATCATAGATTTAGAAATGTCATCTAGTCCAGGGGTGTCAAATTCAAAAAGAAATTGGAGCTATTAATCCACACATAAGAACCCCCGTGGGCCACATATTGAATTAGTTTTGCTTTTTTTTTTTTTTTTGCTGAGGCAATTGGGGTTAAGTGACTTGCCCAGGGTCACACAGCTAGGAAGTGTTAAGTGTCTGAGACCAGATTTGAACTCAGGTCCTCCTGACTTCAGGGCTGGTGCTCTATCCACTGGAACACCTAGCTGCCCCACATATTGAATTAGTTTTAAAAAGTAATATCTATGCTTTCTATTTTTTTGTTAAATGTTCCCCAATGAAATTTCTTGTTTCAGCAGCACTCAGCGATGTGCAGGCTCTTGGCCATGTATTTGGCATTTTTGATCTAATCTATCCATCCTCTTTATTTTACAGATAAGGCATAAAGAGGGGATGTGACTTAAGTAAGTATTTTTTTTTTATTTTGCCTTGTCTCTTTTCTGTTAATCCCTGGAATCTGTTAAGTGTTGTCTGTTGGACATGTTCACTGAACAATGGGAAAGGATAATGTTTGTGGGCTCAGGGATTTGGGTTGAAGAGAAGGGGAAAAGGTGATAAATGGCTGCCATGGATTCCTCTGGCCTCTTTAAGCATGTCAAGAGCAGCCTTAGGGTTGGTGTTGATCATTAAGCCAAAGAAAACTCTGCCTCTAATATTTAATAGTTACATGATTATTATTGTCTTGTGACATATATAAACATTAACTTTTATTAAGCATTAGAACCCACTTGGTTGTGATATAGAGGGAACATAGATTGAGAATTAGTTATTGCATTACTGGATCAATAGAAATAGGAGTTAACTCATTAGTTTGGCCTGAGAGAGATTTAATGAATGTGCAACACCTGAGTTTTATCCCTCTCTCATCGCTTTAACAATTAGGATAGGTATTGCTGCTTTAAGGTACCCTATGAATTTGTGCCCACTCGACTAGTATAACACAAGAACTCAGATGGTTGTGTTTACTTTTTTCTAGTGAGGTAGAGCAGAGAATTAGTTCAAAGCAAAGGCATTTAATGAAATAGCAAGGGACTCTGGGCAAGCCACTTAACCCTGCCTAGAAAGAAAGAATAAATATTAGAGTCAGAAAAGTAGCAGAATTCCTATTTGAACCTCTATTTGCTTTAGTTTTTTTATGTGTAAAATGGGGTATAATAGTACCTACCTTCTAAGACTTGTGAGGATTATATATATATATATATGTATATATATACATACATGTATATATATACATATATATGTATGTATATTGTGCTTAAAGGGACATACAAATGTTAAGTGCAATTATTGTTATTGCTATTAGTCTAATCCTCTCATTTTATAATTGAGGAAACTGAAGTAATTTGTTTAAGGTCATACAAATAGCAAGGCTCATAACTAAGATTTAAACTTGTCTTCCCTTTTCAAATCTAGTGCTCTCTCCATTATCCCATACTGCTTGTAAAGCCTTTCCTTACATCCCTTTTTCTCTATATTGTCAAATATCATTGTCTCTTTCTCATGTCTCTCTACCAAATTTTAATCCACTGAAGAATATTATCCTATTATCTGTTTGATGATGATAGTAATTCCTATAAAACTCTCTGATTTGGCATGCATATTTTGCCTTTAGCATCTCACCCTACCTTTCAACCTTTTTTCCTAATATTTCCCATCTATCAGTAACAGACAGAGTGTCCACCATGAACAGAAGCTTCTGGAGAAAAGCAGTAGATAAGACAGGATGCATTTGTTGAGTATCATCATGGGGCAAGGAATATAAGGACAATAGTGAGTTTCTATTCTAAGGACTATATCAAGGACACTAATTCAGGATCATCTTTTGAAATATTCACACATTGCAGTTTATTCTATCAGAGCAAAGCACTTAGCAATGAAGCCTTCTCCTTGTTGCTATTTCTATTACATGTTCATCATGCTTCCATCCCCCCAAGAGAACCTGGGGAATATGATTATAGAATCATGGGTTCAAATGAATTTTTGGAGATAATGTAGTTCAAAGCCCATGTTTTGCAGATATCTGATGCTCTGGTAGGTTACATAATTTTCTCAGTGTCACACATGCAGTGAGTTACAGAGCTGGAGTTCGCACCCAGGCCTTAATTATATACAAAGTCCATCTTCTCTTCATGACATCCAGGAAAAGCCATCACTTTTCTCCTCCACTAATGACAAACCTAAAGCAACTCTGATTGGTTAGTCCTAGTACTTAAGAGCTGCAGCACATTCTTTTGACCTGGGTGAACTGAGAACCATAAGGCAACATCTTAAAAGATAAAATACAGCTTATGTTGATTATTTAAAATTTTTTTAGCTTCCTTCATAATAAAAAAGAAACATATCACTTTGAAATGAACGATTTATAGGATCACATAAAAGAACACATTTTCCCAGCAAGTCACTGAAGTTTAATTTAGTGATGTAGAATTACGTCAAGGGATGCATTTTAAAACTGCTTGTTGCTGCTCTCCTGACATTCACTGACTTGCGTCTCTGGAAGAAACTATGTTCAGAAATGCAATCTTTCACTGACATGAAGTGATAGCACCTCTGTGAAAACTACTTGGCCAGCTCTCTGGCTAGAGATAGTTAATAGTTAATATTCAGTTATAGAGATGCAAATTAGTGATTGCCTGTAGACTAAGGGAGTTTGTTCTTTAACTCTATGTAATGAGTGGCAAGAGGCAAGCTCTTGTTTATTGATAGAGCAAGAGAAGGTTGGGGAATAGTAAGAAAGGTCCCTATCCCCACATTTTCCCCTTACCAAGTGCTTGGAATTCCTATTTTTAATGATTCATTCTTTGAGGTTAGTGTATTGGCTGTCTCCATGCTTGAAATATGTTCCCTCTTCACTTCTATCTCTTGGAATTTCTGGATTTCTTCCAGATTCTCCTCAAGAGTGGCTTTCTGCATGACTTTTTTCGGGTTGCCCTAGTTATTAATGTCTTTCCTCCCAAAACCACCTTACATCTACTTTGATTTTTTACATTTTAAAAAATATTTTTATATTTTATATGTGCCTCCAGAATATATGTGTATGCTCTCTTGACTCTTAGAATAGACACTCACTATTTTCCTTATATTCCTTGCCTCAAGCAGTATATTGTCTCACATGAAACAGTAGCCCTTTTGCAAGTATTCTCTATACTATTCCATCTTTTTTTTCCCCAAGCAGATTTCCCTCCTCCCACCCATCATCCCTACTGTATCTTCAATCTCTTCCTATCCATCTACTGCTCTTTTGCCATCTATAAATATACTCATACTTCTACTCTCCTTAAAGAACACTCACATGACTTCATCATCTCCACTAGCTATTGCTCAAATCCTTTCTTTTGGCTAAATTCCTCAGCAAAAAGTGTTCACAATCAAAAGTACTTCCATATCTTCTCCTCTCACTTTCTTCTAAACACTTTGTGTTTTGTCTTCTGACATCATTTAAGTGAAACCACTATCTCCAACATTACCAAAAATCTTTTAATTGCCAAATTTAATGGCTTTTTCTCAGTCCTTATTCTTATCAACTTCAAAGAATGCCTTTGGTTCTGTTGATCAGCCTCTTCTCTCAAATATTGTCTCCTCTCTAACATTTCATGATTTTGCTCTCTCCTATTTCTCCTCTGACCTGACTGTACTTCTCAGTGTCCTTTGTTGGATTTTCATTCAAATCATACTAATATGGGAGTCACCTAGGGCATTAACTTAGACTTTATCCCCCCATACTATCTTAACTGAGAATCTCATTATTTCCTATGTGTTTAGTTTTCATTTCTATGAAGATGATGGTCAGATTTATTTATCCAGTTCTAATCTCTTTCCTGTCTTCTGGGCTTAAAGCAGCAACTGCCTATTGTCTATCTTGAATTGGATGTCCTGTTGATATATTAAATGTAGCATGGACAGAATATAATTTAATATCTTTGCCCCCAAATCATCCCCTTTTCTGAATAATTTTTATTATGGAGAGCATCACTATCCTGCCAAGCACATACCATTATCTCTTCTGATACTGCTACCAACTTCATTTAGGGTCATATTGTAATCATGCCTGAATTATTGTGAAATTCTTTCAGATGATTGTTTTTCCTCAATTTTCTCCCTACTCTAGACTATCCTCATTCAGTTACTAAAGTGATCTTTCTTATGCATGTCTGACCATGTCATTGTCCTATTTGATAAATCCCAAAATCAAGTATGAAATAATTAGTTTGACTTTTAAAGCCCTTGACATCCTGGTACCTTTCTACCTTTCCAGTCTTCTTGCACTTAACTCTCCTCCATATACTTTTCAACCCAACCAAGTTCCTCGTTCTTCTTCAAACAAGACATTCTATCCTTTTACTCTATACTTTTTTTATTTTTTATTTTATTTTTTGCTTTTTGCTGAGGCAATTGAGGTTAAGTGACTTGCCCAGGGTCACACAGCTAGGGAATGTTAAGTGTCTGAGACCAGATTTGAACCCAGGTCCTCCTGACTTCAGGGCTGGTGCTCTATCCACTGTGCCACCTAGCTGCCCCTTACTCTATACTTTTTAAGTGGTTGTCCTCCATGCTGAAAACCTCCTGGTTTTCCAGGCTTTTTAAAAGACAAATTAAAATTCAGCTTTTGGGAAGAAGTTTTTTTATAGTTTTTATCTCTCCTCCTTTCCCTGCCCAATTTCTACCTTTCCAGGGATTTCTCTGAGTTTATCTCCAATTTATCTTTACACATACATTATTGTGTATATCTTATTTCTCCCATTAGAAGGTGAAATCTTTTGGGTAAGGAACAATGTTTTTGTCTTTTTTTGTATCCCCAATGACCTATACAGTACCTGGAATATAATAAATACTTCTTGACTTTTAAAAAATTCTTGTTGATCAACTGGTAGAGCAGTATTAATAAGTTTAAAGAGCTTTATTAATAGACAATTTGCTACAGTGTGATGATTTTTACTTAAATCATAGCAACTCTTTCAGATCCATCTAATGAAAATAGAGAGTCTGTGGCCTATGCCAATGAATAAAGCAACTATGCTGAGGAAATCATGTATCCTTGGAGTGCTGAAGTATATGGTAGGGGGAGAGAGGAGAGAGTGACCAAATGGCCTGCACTGCTCATCACCATGGAATTAGGGAGAGTTTAGATAAATGTGCCTTTTAAACAATGAATATCCCCTCATTTTGATTATGCCTTCCAAGAATATGTCTATAACCTGGAGATCTTACTGTATTTCAACACATTGCTTAACTGACTTCTTTTTTTTTTTGTCCATTTTATCCTTCCTTTCCAAAAAAAATTCCTTTCCCCAGTTCATCTTGTCATAATGACAATTATAATGATCCATTGTGAAGGCTGGCACTATACCCATTCAATGCTTTGAGTCCATATGTCAAATCCACATGACCCACTGACAGTGTGACTTGGGAGTGGTTTGTACAGCTAGTCAAATTTGTTCTAATTGAATTTCACAGTTCTAGAATAAACCTACAAAAATAAGTTAACGATTTCATATGGGGGGATCATTAACATGGATTGTAATCAGCCTCTAAAGTATATGTGTGATTCTCCTGCCACCCTCCATCACTTTAAACTTTTTGATTTGTGTGATGGTAGTGCTTGCCTTTTATATGTAAAATTGAAAATCAAGAACAAAACCACATTAGCAGATCAGGATTTTTCCCTTCCTTCATAATAACACATAATACATATGTACACAATATATACACACACACAAAATAATATTCAATACATAATAATCTTTTTAAAGGTTAACATTTTCTGCATTTCAATTCAAGAATAAAGTATCCAGTCCCTCCTTTGTATCTCTTTTTAGCTCTTCTCTATACCATTAAAGATACAAAAGAATTATAAGAGGTAACTTTTGCCCTGAAGGAATATACAACTTTTTTCGGGAGAGGGGAGGGGAGGGAGTTGTGTAAGTCTGATTTTGGAATTGATTCCTGGTAAGATGCTTTGTTTTTGAGGTTGAGTTGTGTCAGTTATATATGACTCTGTAATCGAACACAGTTAATGTTTTTTTGGCAATGATACCAAAGTGGTTTGCTTTTTCTTTCTGCAGCTCATTTTGCAGATGAGGAACCTGAGGCAAAGTTAAATGACTTGCCCAGGGTCACATACACTAGTGTCTGAGGACAGATTTAAGTTCAGGTCTTTCTGATTCCAGACAGAAAATCCGTAATTACAGCTGTCATTTCTTTTGATGTCCTAAGTTACATTTCACCTACTCATCAGGAATAGGTAAGTGCTTTCTTGTTGTCTTTCTATTATATTGAATACCAAGGTCCTATTAACCATTTTTCTTCTGTCTCTTCTGTAAAGCAGAGTTTATTAAAATAATTGTCTCAGTCAGAGAAAACTGAACCAAAATGAAATCAAAGAACAACTCTTTCTTTCTGTTGTTTACTATTATCATGTTCATTATGAGTAGAAACCTTTCCTTTTAGTCATCATTTCCACAGATATTCATGGATCTATGATTTATTCTATGTGGATACTTGTGCATATTCAGTAAGTCATTAGGCATTTATTACGCATTTACTATACATCAGGGACTGTGTCTTATAAGCACTGGAGATATAAAGAAACGCAAAAATAGTTCTTGTTTTCTTGGACCTCACAGTCTAATGGAAGAGACAAGATGTAAGTGGGCAAACAGTTATACACTGACAAAATTGATGTTGAATAAATTGGAGACTATCAACAGAGAGAAGGAAGTAGTATTAAGGGAAAATTGGTAAAGGCTTCTAGCAGAAGATGGAATTTTTGGCTAAAACTTAAAGGAGATCAAAAGAAAATCATAAGGTGAAGATGAAGAGAGAGAATTCCAGGCTAATAAAAATGTAGGCAGTCGGGAACTGAAGTGACTTTTATGAGGAACAGCATGGAGGAAAGTAAAAATACTGGAAAGACAGCAAGTGATTGAGTTATGAAGAGCTTTAAAAGCTTTTGATTTGGGAAGTACTAGGAATCAGTATAGTATAGAATGGGGAGGGAGAATGACATCTGGCCTACACTTTAGGGAGATCATTTTGACAGGGTTGGGGGGTGTGAAGTGGATTTGTCAGAGGGAAAAGGGAAAGAGAGGCAGAAAGGGAGAGAGAGACAGAGAGACAGAGACAGAGAAAGAGACTGAAAGAGAGAGACAGAAGGATAGAGAGGGAGAGGGAGAGAGAGACAGAGACAGAGACAGAGACACAGAGAGACATACAGAGAGAAAAAAGGAGGAAGAGGAGGAGGAGGAGGAAGAGGGAGGAATTAGGAAAGTGATAGTGTCAGAAAAGGGGAGATATATATGAGGGGTCTTATCCAGGAAACATTGACAGTAACTGGTAATTGATTATATATAGTAAGAGTGAGGAATAGTTTATAGTCTATCTACATCTTGTTACAGTATGACTCTTGTCTATATATTCCCATAAATACTCAAATTTGGTATTGCTGGGAGGAGGAAGCTTCCTCTGGATTTTTGGGCATTTCATGCATTTACTAATTCTTGCTATACCTTTTTCAGGCATACATTTCACGTATTACATTCTTCACTATGCGTGGCCTGTATTTCTTGTCAGCCATATGGAACAATATATTCATGCTCACTGAATACTTCTCCATTGCCCTTTGGATAAAACTTTAAGTCTTCAGAGATTTTTGATATGCCATAATTCAAATCACCAGAAGGATATTGATGTTAAACAAGGTGGGTTTTGTCTCAGGGAGGACCTTGGGGTCTTCAGAAGTACTTTGCAATATCTCAAAGATAATCTAGTCTAGAAAAACTTGTTTTAATTCTAGGCCTAGCTCATTTTCCATTTGCAATGCTTATTGAAGACATGTACCTGGACGAACCAGATCCATTGCTTGTCACTGTCTGAGCAGTAGGCAATAGTCATCTATTTAAATGTTCTCCTTTATTAGATTGTGAAATACATAAGAAAAGGGACTATTTTGCCTTTCTTTGTATCTCTCTATTTTTATTTGCATTGCCTACTAGGTGCTAGACACTGCACTAAGATCTTTGCAAATATCTCATTATCAGTATCCCAAATACCTCCTCCTCACAACAATCCTGGGAGACAGGTGCTGTTATTCCCATTTTGCAATTGAGGAAATTGAGACAAAGGCTAGCAACTTGCCCAGAGTAATAAATTATTAGGTATCTGAGACTGGATTTGAATTCAGTTTTTTCTGACTCCAGGCCCAGTACTCTATCTTCTATATAAACTAATTGTCTGGATAAGATACAGGTCCAGCAGTAGAAGAAATGTCTAGAGATGACTGCTGCATGCTACAGTAAACAGATCACTGAATTTAGAGTGAGATGACTTGGATTCAAATCCTGTTTCTGCCAATTACTTCTGTGACTTTAAAAAGGTCTGCCATAAGTCAAGCTGTCACTTTGCTTGTCTGTATTGCTCAAGTAGACACTCTGATGTATGGTATATTTTCTTTCCTACTGAGAGATTCCTTAAAAATAGGATTTCTGCCAGGGCAGCTCACAGGTAGACTCAGTGAGCCATGTAGCACACTTTCTAAAAGTTGTATATGAAGGGGAAAAAAGTCCCAAATCCTGCTGTGAACATCAAAACACCCAGTAATCACATTCCTTCCCAAGAGATGTTGACCATTTCCAAATGTCAGCAACTTTATTATTACATTTTCTCCCCAAAAATATGACCAAAAATTAAATCCTCTTTGAACAATAATTTCTGGCATTGGATCTTTTAAAAATACAAAAAAAAATCCTCACATATTTAGTAATAAGGATAACAAAGATATTCAAAGTTGTCAAATTATCCAGTGGAAAGGTAACAAAGCGAGATGTAAAGGACAAGACACTCTCCTTCCTAGATATCCAAGTCTTTTATATCTGTTATTGAGCCCTTCAGAAATACATGACTTCCCTAGAGAGAAAATATATTTACATAGCTCCCAATAACCCTACTAGAGCAGCAGTCAGCTGCAGATAAACCCACAAGCACCAGGGACAAGGATATTACACACACTGCAACCAAGTCCAATTATAATGAAAACTAACAGCTAGGTTTTGGTGCCCCTGCAGCTCCAGAAGTGCAAAGAAAGAAGGAACAGTAGCAACAACAAAAAATATGACAGTGTCTTAATGAGGAGAGTGTGAAAAGCAGCCAGTTCCATGTTCTCACCATTAGTCTTTCTGTTCGCCAGCCTAAGACAAGGATTGGCAAGCAACAGTAAGCCTGTACCCAGACCCTGCTTCCTTCCTCTTTCTTTTATTGAGACACTCTGTTAATACCATGGCATCACTCTTGCTCAGTTTCACTTGCCTGGAATTGTGTCTCAAAAGGATGCCTGGAAAGTTGCCAGGCTGTCTCCATTTTCTTTCTTTTCAGTAATTAACTTTTTTTTATTGAATTTGCCCACAAAAATGAACAGGAAGGCATTCATCTCGGATAATCATTGCAGCAAGGAATAAACCCTAGTTGAAATAAATAACATCTCATTGCTTGATAAATGAATTTATAGCACTAAGGAAGTTTCCCACCTAAGGAGTTGGTAATTAGGAACCTGACACATTAGAACCAAACCTGGTCTATACCAAATAATGAATAGCCACAACATGGGCCGTGGTGGGTTATTAGCATACATTTGTCCCTGAAAAGTTAATCAAAATAAAGCAAGGACCAAGGGGCCATGATTATTCTGATACTCATTTCAAAAATGACATTTCCTATTAGGGTTGTACAAATCTAGACATGTTTATTTTTTTTCTTAGAAAAACTGCGTATATGTGTATATTAATCCATGGAAATGTTTTCTCCTTTGACTTACAAAATAACTTTAATGAACTTTTTGGTAAGTCCATTTAGGGCAAGAAACTTAACTGTATCAAGAGCCATATCATTAAAAAGCTTCAGTGGGCATCATCTGGATCAGGGATTCTTTGCTCACCCTTTGTGGCATATGGTCTTATAATCTCTCCTTAAAAACCTCCGGTAATTGAGGATTCATCACCTCTTAAGACTGCCCATTTCAGTCTTCTAACAATATCTCTATTTTACATCTATCTGTGAGAATGACATTCTCCTGCATATGCCATGATGGAGGTCAGAAGCCTGCTTGATAAAAGACTGTTTCTCTTTGTTATTTCAAGTGAACTGGATTAATTATTGTATAGCTCTAGAAAATATCTTATTAGAATTACTGGCCCATAAGATGACAAGGAAAAAAATAATGGTAAATGTTGAGGGGGATGTGAGAAAATTGGGACATTAATGCATTGTTGATGGAGTTATGAAATGATATAACTATTCTGGAGAGCAATCAGGAACTATGCCCAAAGTGTTATAAAACTGCATATCCTTTGACCCAGCAGTGCCATCATTGGGTCTGCATCCCAATGAAATCATAAAGGAGGAAAAAGACCCACATGTGCAAAAATGTTTGTAGCAGCTTTTTTTGTGGTAACAAAGAATGGGAAAAGGAGTGGATGCCCATCAATTGGGGAATGGCTGAACAAGTTGTGGTACATGAAGATGATGGACTATTATTGTTCTATTAAAAATTACCAACAAGCTGGTTTTAGAAAGGCCTGGAAAGATTTACACGAATTGATAATGAAACAAGCAGAACCAGAAATACATTGTACACAATAACAGCAAGAATGTGCAATGATCAATTATGAAAGACTTGGCTCTTCTCAGTGGTTCCATGACAAAGCAATCTCAATAGCTTTGGACAGAAAATATCATCTGCATCCAGAAATAAAACTTTGGAGACTGAATGCAAATAAACATGCTATGTTCACTTCTTTTTTCTATTTGTATGCAAAATGTCCTTTGAGGACAAAAACTGAAAGCAAGTTCTCTTGATGCAGTGAAGAAACTGTACCAGATAAATTTGACCTCCTAGCTAGCATCATCATTTGCAGTTTTAGTGGCATAACCTGCATGGAGGTTCAAGAACAAGATCATGAATGCTCAAAGTTAAACAACTGTGAACATCTACCACCCCTACCATCATTATGCAGGAGAAGGAACCCTAAGAAAAATACCCCAGATCTTCTACTTTTATTATGCCTGGCACTTAGAATTCAGGTTTTTTTTTTTTTCTGGAGGTGAATAGCATTTTTTTCCCATCATGATTCCTTTATAATTGTCTTGGATCATTGCATTGATTGGAGTAGCCAAATCTTTCACAGTTGATCATCATATAAGTAAATTTGATTCAGTTCTATACTCAGCATATATCTAAGAAATGAGACCTTTATCAGAGAAACTTGATATAATTTTTTTGATATTTCTTTATTGTCTATGGTACCATTTAGTATAATGTAGTTTCCCTCATTATCTCTTTTTATCAGGCCTATTTTTGCTTTTGTTTTTTCTTAGATAATGGACACAATACCTGCCTTTTTTACTTCAGCTGGAGCACTATGTGTGTCTTTCTGATATAAGTGTGACCAATATATTGGTGGGGTGTGGTTTCTAATTCATTATGATGTTCCTGTTTTATGCATAAGGCTACCCCATTCCCATCTCAATTTATGATTACTATGTATTTCTCTCTATCTCATTGTCTTCCCTCTCTCCATTTCTCTCTCTCTCCCCCCTCTTCCTCTCTATCTCTCCCTCCTCGTCTGTCCTCAAAGTCTATTTTGCTTCTAACTAATACTTCCATTAATCTGTCATTCTTTTTATTACTCCCCTCCTCTCTTATCCTGTTCTCCTTTTTCTTACAGGGTAAGTTGCATTATTCTAAATAATTGAGTATGTATATTTATTCTTTCCTCTTTGAAATTTTTATAAGAGTGTGATTCAGGAATTGCTCAGTACCCTCCTTTGCCATTTCTGTCTCATTGTACAAGTTCTTTGCATATCTCTTTTATGTGAGAAAAATTTCCCCATTCTACTTCTCCCTCCCAACTTCTCCCAGTATATCCCTCTTTCTCTCCACTTCATTTTGGAGATCATTCTAACAGAATTAACTCACACCCATGCCATCTTCTATGTAAACTCCTTGTAAATACTATGATAATAATAATAGTGTTATTAGCAGTTACATGTATACTTCCCATGATATAAATATTTTTACTTTATTGAGTCCTTTAAGATTACTCTTTCATGTTTATTTTCTTATGCTTCTCTTGAATCTTGTATTTGAATGTCAAATTTTCTACCCAGCCCTGGTAGTTTCATTAGAAATGGTTGAAACTCTTCTATTTCATTAAATATCCATTTCCCCCCTGATGGATTAATTGAGTTTTGCTGTAGGTAATTATTGATTGCAGTCCTAACTCCTTTGCTTTCTGGAATATGATATTCCAAGTTTTCCACTTTTTTTATCCTTGGAAGTCACTAAATCTTGTGTTAGTTTGACTGTGACTTCATGATATTTGGATTATTTCTTTCTGATTGCTTGAAGTATTTTCTGTTTGACCTTGGAGCTCTAAAATTTGGCTATAATATTTCTGGGAGTTTTCATTTTGGAATCTTTTTCAGAGAGAGATCAGTAGATTCTTTCAATTTCTATTTTACTCCCTGATTCTAAGATATTCAGGCATTTTTTCTTGATAATTATTTGAAACATGATGTCTAGGCTCTTTTTTGGTTCATGCTTTTAGGTATCCAATAATTCTTAAAATACTTCTCAATTTATTTTCCAAGTCACTTGTTTTCCAACAAGATTTTTCACATTTTTTTCTTTTTCTTTATTCTTTTGACTTTTATTATTTCTTGATGTCTCATGAAGACACTAGCTTTCACTTACTGAGTTCTATTTTTAATGGCACCCCCCATCACATGTGAAGACAATTATTAACATTGATTAAAAAAATTTGAATTCAAAATTTTTTCTCCTTCCATTCCCCCATGCCTTCCTCAATTATAATTTTAATTAATCATTTTTTTTCAGTGAGCTTTTAAATCTCCTTTTATATTTGACAAATTCTACTTTTTAAGGAGTTCTCTCAGTGGATTTTTGTGCCTCTTTTATCATTTGGTCAATTTTCTTTCATAAGGAGTTATTTTCTTCAGATTTTTTTTCTGCTTCTTTTACCAAGTTGTTTATTATTTTTTTTCCTCATAATTTTCCTGTATCACTTTCATTTCTTTCCCCCTTTTCCCCCTCTACCACCTTCATCTTCCTTTTTTAAAAACACTTTCAGGAATTCTTGTTGGGTTTGGATGCAATTATAATTTTTTGGTAGCTGTTTTCTCATTGTTGTCTTCTGACTTTATGTCTTGATTTTCTCGGCCACCCAAGTAAGATTTTTATGATAAAATTATATTCTCTTCTGTGGTTTGCCATTTTTCTAGCCTTTTGATTTTGGACTTTATGTATAAGTTGGGCTCTGCTCGCCTTGGGCTGGGAAGAAACTGTTCCAACCTTCAGAGTTTTTCAAGTTGCTGTTTTTAGAGCTAGTTCTGGTGGGGGGGGGGTCTCAAATTTTTCAATGCTTACAGGGTGATGTGACCCAGAGAGATATATGGTAGCTGTTTTCTGAGTCTATGCTCTGATCTTTACCCAGGAAGGGCCTCTAGTCCTGTGAAGCTACAAGTGCTATTGGTCTCCTGGCCCTGGAACTGTGACCAGGGCCTCTATTCTTTGTGACCAACCAGCAGTGTTCCTCTCTCTTCACCTTGAAATTGTGATTCAGAATTGCATATGGGCAATAGAACTATTCATCAGGACCAGCGGTATTCAGTGCCAGGAAAGGATTTTCTCTTTCTGGCCAATTTTCCTATTCTCTTATTCTCTCTGGGCTTAGTTCTCCCAAAATTACTGCTGCTGTCCTATTGCTACCACTTTAAGCTCTGTATAAGTCTTTATACTGGTAAGACATACTTCTGCTGAATTTTTAAAATGTTCTTAGGCTTGAAAAATTTCTCACACTAACCTTTTGTTGGTTCTGCTACTCTAAAAAGTGATTTGAGGCATTATTTTAAAGTTATTTGGAGGGGAATGTTGGGAGAGTTCAACTGAGTGTCTCTACCTCCAATGTTGCACTTTTTTTAGAATGCCTTTTACATATTGAAAACAATTTCCAAAAGGTAATTTCCCTTTATTGAGATCATGGGATGAAAATTATTAAAGATAATGTGGCATACTTTTGGCCAAAGAGTCTTTCCCCAAGAAAAGTGCCTCAGTACCAAAAAATTTGTACAATTTTAATTTTGTCCCTGAGCAAGGAATGGGGTCTTTGGATGCAAAGAATGTGGTACAGTTAATAGGACCCTTCTTTTGGGGAAAAACAGAAAAATAATAGCACTGAATTGTGTCATAGCTCACACAGCAATGAAATACAAAGGGCTTCTAAGGAGACAAAAAGAGTTTATATTAATGATCCAAACTTAAGAAAGTTAAAAGAACTTCAGGGAAATACAAACTATGAAAGAGGGAGAAAATGAACAAGACTTCTCATTCTCACCCAATTTCTCTGTCAATTTCTTTTTATTATTCTAGCATTATAGCTATAATTTTTCCTCATTTTTTGTGTTGATTTTGCCATGGTTCCACCAATGTTCATTCATTCAGTCATTCATTCAGTCATTCATTCATTCATTTGTTCCTTCTTTCAATGAGCATTTATTAAGTATCTGCTGTGTGAAAAACACTATGCCAAATGCTAAGGATGATTAAAAAAACCCAAACTTAGAAAAGATATAAACCCTGCCCGCATCAGTCTCATATTCTAGTAATGGAGAAGACAAAACACAAATAACCATGTACTATAATTTTAGATGATCAGTGAATTAGAAAGGTATAAGACAATATGCTATATATAGTCATTGATGTTTTCTGCTGCTTCAGCAAAAATGTGGGATAAGTTGAGTTTATTTCTGGTAGGTAATAGTTCTTACATTGCTCTTTTTAGAAACAAACGGTCCAATTTTAAAAAAATCTATTTTTTTTTAAAGAGGAAAGAATAAAATGGAAAAAGGAATAGAGAGAAACACTCTCCTGGCAATTGGGTAATTTCCTTACAAGTAACCTGGGGAGGAAATTCTACTTGCTATTCAAAAAGATGAATGAGTTTTTAGGCAGTGACCTGTAAACATCTGGATGGCATTATTACATATGGAAATTTTATGCATGAAATTCAAATACAGGAATAACCTCCCTTCCCCTTCTCTTTATGGCCTATATATGTTCTGTGCTGAATTATATATTTGAATGTGACATCCTTTTTTTGTAGACATGGGAGCGTCTGTTACGATATCAAAAACTCATCCACATAGTTGGTTTGGGGTGGTGGGGTGGAAGATGAGATATTTTTCTAAGCTCAGATCATACTTTCAAAGAATAACCACACAAAATATCCCTACACATTCTCAAGAAGTGTTTTGATTTGGTTTGAGACAAGAATGCTGACTAGAATATTCAATAAATCCTTTGCCCCACACTTTTGGCCAATGAGGATCACTCTCATTTTAAAAAGGAGGAAATTGAGACTCAGAGGAGTTACATGACTTGGTCAGGATCACATGCCTCCTAATTAAAACAGCCAGAATTCAAACCCAGGTTTGAAGCTGTTATTCATATTGATGCTGTTAAATAAATACAGTGGATGTTTATTGTGCCCCTACTATGTACAAAGTAATTAAAGCAAACTTGGATTCACCATCAAGTGCCAATTTATCTAGAAGATAAATTCCACCTAAGAATTTTCAAGGAAAAAAAAAACCATACAGATATGACCACATTCACACACAAGCCTATAAAACACTACTGTGTTTTATAGCCACACATATGTGGCTGACATATACACAACACACACAGGTAATGTATATATGCCTATGGTATATATACATACACATGTATATATTTTTATATGAAAAGAATTCTGAATTTTAGTTTCAAAAGCATACCTCTGAAAGAAATTGACAAAGCAAGTCCACTCCCATTTTCTAGGTGAGGAATCAAAGGGTCATAGCAGATAGATGACTTGCCTCAAATCAGCTGACTAGTAAGGTTAAGCTCAACCCTGAAGCCAATTCAATTAAGTTCTGATCAAGTTATTCCACAAGTACATAAACGTACATAGGAAGTACCTCTGAGAATAGCTAATGTAACCTCAATTGACATGACAGAGAAATTGAGTTGTCCAAATTCACATAGTAACAGACACATAAACTCAAATGTTCTGACTCCAGATTTGGGGTGTTTCCCTTGTGCCATCCTTCTACACATACACACACACACACACACACACACACACACACACACACACACAAGCCTGATTCAAAGTGAATTGCAAAAGAGTACACTTAATGGGAATTCAAGGAAGGCTTTATGGAAGAGCTGATACTTGAGTAAAGTTTTGAAGAAAAGAACTGATTTTCCTAAATCTCTGATCTGATCCTGTCACTTCCTTGCTCAGTAAACTCCAGTGGCTTCCTATTACTTTTTGGAGCAAATAACTCAGACATTTTGCCACATGGATCTGTCCAGCCATTTCACTTTTAATACAGATTATTCCATTTCTTTCCCATACAGTAGTTTAGTCAAACTGGCCTTACTTCTCCTGACACACTACTTGCACCTCTCTGCTTTTGTACCAGTTGTCCCTTATTCTTAGAAGGCTTTTTGTCCTTCTGCCTTTTGTGGTCATTATCTTCTTTCAAGACTTAATCCAAACATCACTTTCTATATGAAGCCTTTCCTGATGCCTTTGGCTGCTACTGCCTTCCTTTCAATATTATATTGTGTCTGTTTCATATATATCTCTTCCCATTCATATTATTCCTCTCTTTCACTCTCCTCTGCCTAAAGATTGTAAGCTTTAAAAGGGCAGGGGCTATTTATTTTTTTATCTTTGCATTCCCTGCACTAGGAGCAATGCTGGTACATATTAGACATGATAAATATTTGTTGTTTCTGAGAGTCAAAATCCCCAAATACATAACTTAGCACTTTTGCTCTTGGAATTATTTTGCATACACTTCATATTTACTTGTCTTTTTTCAATAAAATGGAAAATCTTGGAGGGCAGAGCCTGTTTTATTTTTTTGTTTTAGCATTTCTAGTACTTTATACTTCCTTCTTTTCTTCCTCTGTAGATCCTCCTTCTTTAGATCTTCCTCTACCAGTTCAATTCATTGTCTTTCAAAGTTGTGGAATGAACTGTGAGGTTAGGCAATTTGCTCTTGGTCACTTGGCCACTAGGTATCAGAGAAAAAAATTTAGGACTTCTGAATTTGAAGGGCAGGTGTTTATCTGTTGTACCAAGCGGCTTCTCTGACCTTATCTACACTGTTTAATGGGTTGTTGTGGATTTAAATTGTGTTGTTGAAGCCATCTGCACTTAATTAGATTTGTCCTTGGATGGCAGGCATGAGACCTGCATCTAAACCTTCACTGAAATCTTTCTAGCTTGGTAAGCCCTACCAGAACTTCTACTCTGTTATAAAGCCACCAGTAGTTGACTCTTCTCTCCACCAAAAGGAGGCATCAGGAAAGAACTTTCCTGAAGAAATAACAGTAATATTTATATAAAAATTTTAAGGAAGGAAGAAAGTCACCAAATAAGAGGAAGTAAAAGGAGAGATACCCTAGGATGATGATATGTCAAGGGCCAGCTCCCCTTTAAATGATCAATGCAGCAAAAAGGGCTCAGAACAAGCTCATCACTGAATTTTAGCTCTCTTGGGGCTGGGCTTATTCACATTAGTAATTCAGATGAAGGGACTGTCTTAAACATTAATCAAAATTGAAACACAACTAGGGAGGGCATTTTGAAACTGCTTTACCTCTAATATCCCTTTGCTTTGCTAAATGTCAAGCTTTTAGTTGTTGTGTGTGTATGTGTGTGTATGTGTGTTTAACATGGAAGAAATTAAAGTATGAGCTTCAGCTTGAATGGAATTTTTGACACGAATATTAAAGTTCTGGGCTGCAGCAGAATTTCCCTTTTTGCCATAGTGCCCATTAATCATATACTTCAGCTCTTCTTTTCCTTCAGAAATGTGGATAATATTCTGAAATTTTTGAACCAATTCTCATTACACTGCTAGGCAGCAGCCCCACTGCAATCCCTCGTCATGAAAAATTAAAAGGAGGGGCATGTTTCCTCAATTTACCTCCAGATTGTACAGGAGGAGAAGGGAAAATGTTTAGCTGGGGAGGAAGGGAACAAAAAAAGATGTTTCTTTATAATGTGTGATAGTTTCTCTGCTCACTGAATTATAAAAATTCAATTAGAGCTCAATTAGAGCTGAAAGTAACCTTAGAGATGAATTGGATCTTGTCTTTTACAGATGAAGAAATTGATGCTCACAGAGGAAAGGGAAATAACCAATAGCATCACAGCATGGCACAGTTGGAAGAGCACTGACTCTGGAGTCAATCCAGAAGATCCAAGTTACAATGCTAACTTCTATATGACCTGTAAGAACTCGGTCACCCAACCTCTGTGGATATGAATTTCCTTGTGCATATAGTGAAAGTGTTAGACTAGATGGTCTCTTAAGTTTCTTCCAGCTCTACAACTATGATTCTATAATACAGTGTGGAAAATCCTACAGGTTTTATTACCTCCATTTACAGATATCTCAAGGACATCTGTAAACCAAGTCTCAGGGAACTTGAAGAACCTAAACAAAATTTTAAAGTCAATATGTGCATATATGGGATTTTGCTTTATTTGACCTCATGTTTAGGTTAAAAAAAAACCTGGGTTAGGGAATTTATTGGAAATAAATACTCAGAAAGGTAATACAAAAAAAGAGCTTCATTATTTTGTTGCACAGAAAGCAGGCAAAATAGAAAGTGTATACACATATTATGTGGCAATATAAAAAAATTTCCCTATTAATGCAAGAAACTCATTCTACTTGAGGGGGAGAGAGATGTGTCCTCAAAGTTAAGATTCAGCTAGTGAAATCATATACTGCTTCCTAAGAATGAGCTTGGTTGAGAATAGGCTATCTATTCCAAGGGAAGGGGTATTCCTAATCAGAATCAGATGTGGGGTAAAGTTCTAGAAGTCATTTATCCATGCTAAGTTTGGATGAGGCTCAGGTAAGGAGTATTTTTTTTTATTGAGACCAGAAACTGAGAGGATTTAAATAAGCCATCTAAGGCAACAGAAAGATCGTTATTCAATGACTCAAGACTGCTGCAGCAGGTCAACAATTTTATTCAGTCAGAAACTGTGAACACTATGTACTGACAAAGAGTTAACACAAGATAGAATTCTGCAAAAGCAAAATCCTATCTGGCTTTGCTTTTCTGCTTTATGGGCTAATATTATGTTATACTATCCTATATATTACATTATATTTTTACTTAGCTCAAGTAACTCCATATTGGAGCCCTGCCATTATAACTATTACATCAAACAATACAAAGTTTAGTTATCACAGATTGGAATCCCAGTTTTCTAAATTCACATCCAGAATTTCTTTCCTGACTTCTGCTGCCTGATAAATTTTGTCTCAACAGCAGCCTTAGCAGGGTTGGGGATTTAAAAAAAATTAGCTTGAGGGATCTTGGACCAGGTTTACTATGTTTCCTCATTGAGTGGTTCTCTTTGAGAATAAAGGACAAACAACATTCCAATGTGAACCAATGCAGAGGTACAGCAGCACGCTTCTGCTTCAAAATTCATCGAATTTGATATTTGATGAACTTAGAAGATAAAAAAAATGCTTCAGAACTTGAAGTCTGTTCATGACTCTTTGCACTTGGTTGTTGTCTTGGTTGAGCAGTAGGGAGGTGAAGTTAGCCAGGAGTACTGTCCAGCCCTCATCACTTTGCTGTGGTGTATTGCTCTTAGCTGTGGGCAGCTCCTCCCCAGCAAAGGCAGTGGTAGGCAGGTCTGTCAAGCTGGAGCCCATGATGCTGAAGTTTTACACATTAGCAGGCAGATTGTGGGGCAGTTCCTGAAGGCTGATGTAGTCTCCAGGCTCCCAAAATGGTAGCATTGGAAGGCACATGATTTTTTTGTGTTTCTTCTTGAGAAGGAAAATAAAAAGAAGAGGAGTCAGAAAAGAAGAAAGCAGGAGAGAAGAAATCCCTGAGCCATTAGAAATTATCAGAAGTTTGCCCAGAAAAGTCTGTTGGCTTATGATGTGTTGACTTTTATGTGAATTGGATTTAAGAGAGGAGTGCACAAAGTCACCAGCCTCATTCTAGCTTCCAGAGTCATCAAAGCAGTGGCAAGACAAAAGCCTGACAACTGGCGCTGACCTGGGAAGGAGTGGAATTTTCAACATTTGACCAAAACTAAGTGTTTCACAATGTCTGCTAAAGCCACCTTCATGGCCATTGGGACAAATACTCTTAACCACTCATTCCACTGGGAAAGGACTTCATGTGCTTTGGGGAGATTTTCCCTGAACTCATGAACAGATTTGGGCCTTTTTGGTTATGTTCAGCCTTGTTTAACCTATTTGCCATCATGGTTTATTGGGTTTGATCTTGGAGCCACAAGTGAGAGTTGGGTAAATCAGGTAGACACTAAAAGTGTCCTGGAAAGGGCTTGGCAGCCCTCACACCAGAGGTGCTAATATGATACAGCAAGGGATATGGAGTCAAGAAGACCTGAATTCAAATCTAGATTGAGACACTTACTAGCTACGTGAGCTGACAAGTCACTTAATACTGTTTGCCTCAGTTCCCCATCTGCAAAATGAGTTGGTGAAGGAAATGCTAAAGCATGCCAGTATCTTTGCCAAGAAATATACCAAGTGGGGTTACAAAGCATTGACACGAGTGAAATGACATGTCATGAGTCATGAATTACTTTACTAGAAAACATATCTAGAATAGATGAAAAATAGTTTCAGAGGGAATCACTAAACCTACAGGCCAAAATTGAGATTTGAGTTAAGTATGGAAGAAAACTCTGCTAAAAACAGGAGGTAGAATCTCAGAGGAAGGCTACCCTAGACTTTGAGGACAAGCTGTGAAAATGCATGGAGATGAGAGAAGGAATGTCATCTGAGAAGGTTACAAGTTGTAGGATCATAAAATACATGGAGGGGAGTAAATGTAAGAAAACAAGAAAGGTTGGAAGGATCCAAATTATAAGTGCCTTAAAATGCCAAAAAAGATCATTTGATATTTGATCTTGGTGGTAATAGGGAGTCATTGAAATTTATTGAGTAGAAGAGTGACATGGTCAGGTGTATGGTTTAGGATCATCTCTCTGAGATTAAAGCCGAATGAGGGATGGAATGAAGTGGGGAGCAACCAGAGCCAGGATGACCAGAGGCTATTGCAATTATTCAGACAAGAAATGATGAGAGCAAGAAATAATGTGAGTCTATACCAGGATGGTGGCTGTAAGTGGAGACAAGGAAACACAACACACACACAGAGACACACACACACACACGTAGAAAAAAAA
>JAJPUD010001684.1:382136-401193 GCA_023553655.1 Myrmecobius fasciatus | reverse complement strand
CCAACCATTCTGGAGAGCAATTTGGAACTATGCCCAAAAAGTTGTCAAACTGTACATACCCTTTGACCCAGCAGTGTTTCTACTGGGCCTATATCCCAAAGAGATCTTAGAGGAGGGAAAGGGCCCCACATGTGCAAGAATGTTTGTGGCAGCCCTTTTTGTGGTGGCTAGAAACTGGAAACTGAAGGGATGCCCATCAATTGGAGAGTGGCTGAATAAATTATGGTATATGAATGTTATGGAATATTATTGCTCTGTAAGAAACGACCAGCAGGACAATTTCAGAGAGGCCTGGAGGGACTTGCATGAACTGATGCTGAGTGAAACGAGCAGAACCAGGAGATCATCATACACAGCAACAACAGTATTACATGATGATCAATTCTGATGGACATGGCTCTCTGCAACAAAGAATTGTCTCAAACCAGTTCCAATTGTTCACTGAAGAAAGCCATATACACCCAGAGAGAGGGAAATGAAATATGGACCACAACGTAACATTTTCATGATCTCTATTGACATTTGTTTGCATTGTGTTGCCTTTCTCAGACTCTTTTTTTTTTCTTGTAGATAGGATTTTTCTTGCATAACTTCTCAAGCATTTCAACATTATTAGCATGTAGTGGACTTCCTGCCATCTAGGGGAGGGGAGGGGACTGGGGGTAAAATTTGTAATGGAAAGCTTTGTAAAGATCAATGTTGGGGAACTACTCATACATATGTTATACAAATAAAAAGCTTTAATAAAAAAAATAATGAACAGGATGCTCTCAGAAAAACCTGGAAAGAGTTTCACCAGCTGATGCAAAGTGAAATGTATTGTGTACCAAGTAGCAGCAATATTGTAAGATGATTAGCTGTGAATGACATAATTTTTCTCAGCAATACCATGATTCAAGACAACTCTGAGAGAACTTTATGAAAAGTACTATCCATACTCAGAGAAAGAACTGGTAGTGTCTGAATGTAGATTGAAACATACCTATTTTAAACTTAATTTTTCTTGAGAGGTTTTTTTTTTTGGTCTATGTTTTTTTTTTTTTACATGACTATTATGGAAATGTTTTGTTTGACTACACATATATAACCTACATTGAATTGCTTGCATTCTAATGAGGGGTGTGGAGGAGAAAAGGAGAGAATCTGGAAATCAAAGTTTTAAAAACAAATGTTAAAAATTGTTTTTACATATAACTTGGAAAAATGAAATATTAAATGCAAAAAGCAAAAAAAGTTCAGGTTTTGTCAAAATAACAGCACTATCTATATGAAGAAAGTGGCTCCTCCTACTGGGTTTTACAGGAGGATTGTGAGTGGGGACGACCATTTTGTCACTCATTTATTTTTGTTAAATAACCTAATATATAACAACAACAATAATAATAATTAGCAAGATTTGAACCTATACCCTTTGATTCCAAAACCAAAGCTGTTTCCATTCTATAACATCAAGTCTGAAGCAAAAAAAACAAAAAACAAAAACAACCCCCCCCAAATCCCTAATAATATTTAGGTACGATTGAGAAAAAATTCTACTTTTTCTATTTTTTTCGGAGGGTTATTCTTTTCTATGAAGCAATGGTATAGAGAATGAAGAAATGAAGAACCATTGGATTTGTTTCCATTGTTCACTTCTTGCCTTCTTTGTAACTTGGGGTTTGTTCCTCTCATTTTTTTTAAAGAAGAGGGAAGGGGAACAGAAGAACAATTAGCAAATTCATGACTTAAGCTCCCACTGTATTTCTGTCAAGAAAATTTAGTCATGTAAACTCCTGAGATTAGGGATTATGTTGCTTGCTTGTATTTGCATTTTCAGCCCTGACTTCCACATATTATGCACTTAGTGAGCGTTCTATCTATCAATCTATGTATGTATGTCCATATACCTATCAATCATTTATCCCTTTCTTATCTCTCTAGGTATCTATCCTTCTATTATGTCTATTATATATGTCAATCTATCTACCCTTTATCTGTCCTTCTATTACCTATCTCTAACTATCCCCCTATTATCTGTGTCTGTCTGTTTTTCTCTCTACTATCAATCTTTCTATCATCTATCTGAAATCTGTATTTATTATCTATGTCTATCTATCTCTATTATTTTGTCTATCTTTCTATTGTTCTACTTTCTATTGATAGCAACATACCTACACCTATCTTTCTACTGTCATCAGTTCATTTTATATTTTGTCTTTTCTAGAATCTTTATTGAAGAGATAATGTGATAACATTTCCACAAGTAAACTGAATTTCCCTTACAGATTTAATTTTCTGCAATAGGGCATATTGATTTTCTTTTCACATATTGATGTTAGTTATCAAGGCATAGTAAACATAAACTAACAAACGTTAGAAATTTCTGCAACTCTTATTCACCATTCTTGCTAATTGCTCTTCCTCTCTATCATAGTAGCTGCTGCTGCTGCTTATTAACACAAAACTTCCTCAGGAACTGCAGAGTAAATCCAATTAGCCTTATTTGAGGCATCAATAACTTGTGAGTGACACTAAGAATCTCCACGCTTTCTTTGAACTGAGCAGGGTATCTCAGGCTGGGAGTTAGAACCCTGCAGGTGGTCACGAAGGAGTTTCCAGGGCAGCCAGAAAATAGAAAGGTGGGGAGCTGAAGGAGTATGTGGTGATGCCGGGGGCGGATGGACTCCTTAGGATAACCTCCTCACCCTGTGCTATGATTGCCGTTCTCTTTGCTTAACCTTCAAAGATATGAAATTGGGAATGGACAAAGTAGACAGGCAGGGCATACTGAAAATCAATTCTACTCCAGTGTTTTTGGATTATAGACTAGCTTGGGGCTTTGTCTACACACATCAGTAATGTGCGTATTTGGACACTTGGTAAATCATATTTAATTACTACAGTGGTGATTTATTTTGCCTCTATACTTCTAACTTTTGCATGCTTGTGTCATATTTTTCTCAATGGTGCGCAATGTAACAGAGCTTGTTTAAAGCCTTCGTGTTCCATTGTCAATCTAATCAAGTCTCTAGGGCCTAAGTGAGTAAATTAGTAGCCAATTACCTAGTTTGTACGCCTGTTGTATTTTCATGTTTTACTAATATGGTAATGAGATGAGAATATTGATTAGCTTGTTGTAAAACTATGAAAAATATGTCTGAAGTATTACCTTATTCCAAGACCTGAAATTGTGAAGGGAATTTATTATTATTCTTAAAAATTCAGAGCATTTTGAAAGAAATCAATAAGTTTCCTGAAGATATTTACATATGCTCATTTTGGTTTTAATGTAACTGACATGGCTATTTCCTGCTGTAATTACTAAAGATTGAGACTTAGAGAGTGTGTTTTCCTGAAGAATGTCAAGGATTTATTTCTGTAATCATACATTTCATCAGTCGGAAAATTTTTAGGACATTGTGAGTTAAGGTTTCCACAGCAACCTTAAGTTTTCTCCCTTGTGTATATGAATGACAGTGAGATTCCTTCATTAAGTGACCATCATGCAAAATATATGCAATAATACAGAACGTTATCTATGCGCATAGAAGTGCATGAGAGAAAGATGAAATTCAAATAAATCACCAGGACACAATTCAGTTATTGACTCAGGACCAAGGTCCTCAGTAAGTCATGCTCAGGTGATTCCCAATGAAATGAGTAGGGCCAAGATCTGTGTATTCCAGGGCAAGGTCAAAACCTTCTTATTAATCTGCTGGAACATAGAGTTCTTGGGAATGATGCCTTCAACTACAGAAAGGGGCTGAAGATCCTGATGGCTTTGCCATAGCGTGGATTTCCAGCAGGGATATGTTGGTAAATGTTTAACAATTGACTCACCCCAAAACAGCACACCTATCATATACTTTTAGGTTTGATTTGTATTGTTATCACTTTCTTAAAGATAGACAACCAACAAAACAGTTAAATCAGGCCTTGATTTGTGGGATTTACTGATTTCTGTGACATAAATGCTCACACTGAATGTTCAATGATGGGTTTTTTCTTGGTGGGTTTGAGCTGACTCCAGCATATTCCTGATTACAAGGTTCTGTACTCATTGTCCTAATGCAGCTTAGAATATGATTTTTTTTCCCATGGGCTCATGGAGAAACCTGTGACAATATGCCCAGGGTCATATAACTAATAAGAGTCTGAGACCAGATTGAGTTCAGGAAGATGAGTCTTCCTGACTGCAGATCCACCATTCCTTTTCAGAATGGCTGAACCAATGGCTCTACCAATTATACATAAATACTTGTTTTCCCGTATTCCCCTCACCATTTGTTATTTTTTATTTTTGTCAACGTTGCTAATCTAATATGTGTGAGGTAGAATATCAAAGCTGCTTTAATTTGTTTATTTCTAATTATTACTTATTTAAAGCATTTTTATGTTACTTTTGCTAGCTTTAATTTATTCCTTCGAAATATGCTTATTTAACATCCTTTGACAGTATATCAATTAGGAAGTACCTTGTATTTCTAAATTTGAATTTATTTCATACATATCTTGGAAATTGGATCCTTATCTGAGAAACTTGCTGCAAAGACTATTTCCCCTGTTAAACTGTTTCACTTTTAATTTTATCTGCATTGATTCTCTCCCCCCCAATTTTACATCTTAGCTAAACAAAATTGTCCATTTTATTTTTTTGTGATCCTCTCTCCCTCTTCTTAGGTCATGAATTCTTCTCCTATCCATAGATATGAAAGATAATTTCTTCTTTGTTGCTTGAATTCGTTTATGAGTTTATCTTTTATGTCTTGATCATGTATCCATTTGAAATTTACCTTGACATATAGTGTGAAAAGTTTGCTTATACCTAGTTTCTTGGATTGTGCAGTTTTCTTGTTCATCCATCCATATATCCATATACATACACACATACATATGTATATGTGCATCTTTGATATATATATGTATATGTGTATGTATCTTTTTATATATATACATACATATGTATATGTGTATCTTTGATATATATGTATATGTGTATGTATCTTTTTATATATATATACATATGTATATGTATATGTGTGTGTATCTTTGATATTTCCAATAAACATTTATAGAGCATCCACTATAGCCCAGCACTGTGTTAAGCACTGAGGATACATTTTATAAAAAGATAACCCTTGCCCTCAAGGAGTTTACAATCTAATGAGAGAAGACAATACATGAAAGGAGAGGAGCGTTAGAAGGAATTTGCTACTCAACACTTTAGCCCCCCAATCAGAGGAGAGATGAAGCTGAGAGAGATATCAATCAAGATTTGAGTTAGCAGCATGGTGATGAGACTAGAGATGAGCTCAGTTGATTTTAATGAATGGGGATAATATGACTGCTTTCATAATTACATGAGTTTTGGAATATAAATTCATATCCTGCGAATTCACTGAAAATACATCCGCTAGTAAGAATAATAAGAATGACGTAGACCTTATTCTCTTCCCACATGGTTTTAATTTCATTTACTGGGCCTCTATATTTTGAAAGCTTTTTGCTCCGCGTAGTTTGGGATGTATAAGTATTTGGTGTGACAACATCCATTAAAAAGAGGTTTTTACATTTTTGTGGATTGATAGTATGTCAATAATATCAATGGTGGTTTGTAGCAACGGTGATGTCTAGAATGATACTCCTTTTTCAGTACAATTTATTTGTTGAGCTATTAGGGATATATACCATGAAGATTTGTCATCTGTGGGTTTATAAATGATAGTGAACTTCTGGTATCTAATTGTAGCCACCTGACTCCTCTCTAAGTATCCGGAAGATGCTAAATGTTTCTTCCCTTCAGTGATTATGGGGCACAGTTTCTATCATTTCATTGCATAATCAATAAATCCAGGAGCCTTTAAAATAACTTTTCTGTGATTTCTAGTAGAAATGACACAGTCTTGATTTGCTATCACAAACTCCTCTGTTTCTGTGAAAAGAGATTCATGACAGCTGTTTCTTTGATGACACACTGTTGGACATATCTGTGTAGATGTCACCCATGGAGCAC
This sequence comes from Myrmecobius fasciatus, assembly GCA_023553655.1. NCBI lineage: Eukaryota > Metazoa > Chordata > Mammalia > Dasyuromorphia > Myrmecobiidae > Myrmecobius > Myrmecobius fasciatus. The sequence continues at coordinate 395,201 of JAJPUD010001684.1, read as the reverse complement.
CTGGTGAGTTTTTCCTTGGGTCTAAGCCATTTGCTAGGCCCTGCCAAGAGATGATCCACTCTTGGTCTCATTTGGCAAACTCAGTTTCTTGCACCTGTTTTCAACATTTATTGTCATGAAGGAAGCTCTATTTTTTTTCTAATAGGATTTCTATATAATTTAAATCTTTTAATCATGTATTTTGAGAAGTAGCTATGGCAGAGTGGATAGAGTTAAACTCAAAGCAAGGAAGACCTGGGTTCAAGTCTTAGAAAAGTCACATAATTTCTCAGTGTCCCAGGCAACTCTCTATCTGATTATAAGTTGCAAAAGCTGATTCACATTGATAAAGGGAGTTTCTTCACTGGAAGCTTCCAATACCAATGAAAACCCGGATTTGCTTTAAAAGGGTTGTGTGGTTGAGAGCAGTAATCCTTTTCTTCCTTTTTGAAAAGGGGCATTAATCTTTAGGTAGTGACCTCTGGATATTGAGTCCAGTGTTTTGTTACCATTGTTCAGGTTTTTGATGGATGCTCCCTAGACCTGCCCTCATCCATTTTACCATGTCAGAAGGGTAAGCTAGGATTGGTATTGCATTGTGAACTGCATGAAAGTTTGACTCCAGGATGCCATTTGGTCTCTTAGTAGACAGGGCTTCAGCTTTCACCTTAAGAACCTTGTGATTAATGTATCCTGCCTGGACATCAAGGCATTTGGGGATATAACCTTCATGCTTCATTCTTGCAGCTCAAAGCATTCTATATTCTTCCATGGCACAAATTAAGAATTTTACAATGAAGCACATACATAAATAGAGCCTTTATTTACCATATACTAAGTATTGGGTATACAAATGCAATGAAGCAAGAAGTTCCCTGCATCCAAGGTATTTATATTCTAATTGGGGAAAACAAAGGGCAGTTGGTAAAAGTCTATGTGGGGGAAAGGGAAAACAGTGCGCATGAACTGGAGAAATAAAAACTCATCTACCAGACCCTTTTATCCCAGTGGGTTCAAAGACTGAAGTTCTGGTGGTTTATCAAGTTCAAATGACATTGGAGAAAGTTTCCTTGAGAAGAAAGACCTGTTAATGTGTTTTTCCTTGTGACTTGATCTCCTCCTCCACTTATATCAAATGATTTACGTGATATTTGGTATTAATCCTTCCTTGGTTTGAAAGCCAATCAGTTTTATTCAGAAGTGATAGTAATGGAGATCAAGCAGAACCAGAATGGATTTACAATGTCTCTTTGGAAGATGTCACATTTCATATTGGTTGTTTTTTAACATCACTGGCTTGCTCTTTGTTTCCCAGCCAATAGATTGTGTTCTATACTGGGTGACATAAGCTGTGAGTGCTTTTACAGAGCATAAAACACAAAACTGGCTTATATTTGGTACTCTTCTCTTTCATTAATAAATATATCATGATATCGGTTAAGAAAGATGGAAGGAAGGAACGAAGCATTTGTTAGGTAACTACTATGTGTTAGTCCTTGTGCTGAGATCTGAATTTTACAAATATTACTCATTTGATCTTCCCAGTAAGCTTGGGAGGTAGGTGCTATTATTATCTCCATTTGACAATTGAGGACAGTGAGGAAGACAAAGGTTAAGTGACTTGTCCACATGGCTATTAAGTGTCTAGTTTAGACTTGACCCATATCTTTCTGACTCAAGCTCCAGCACTCTATCCACTATAGCACCACGTTGCCTCTAGTGAGCAGGCTCTCATCAAAAAGGAAGATGGAAGCGCTTTGTAATTAATTCATTGGCCAAGGTAGAGCATTTGGGTGAACAATCTCTAGATTATTATCTGGCCCTGCTGCTTTCCAGTTCTATGGTAGAGGTAGAGTTCCAGTCACCTACCCTGGTTCAAGCACTCTGTCTTTCTTAATAGTTTGCAAACTTTCTGTCTTGTGGGTGATGGACTTTTGGACTTTTTTTTTTTTTACCATGTAGATGGCCAGAAGTTTTCTATATCCTCCTCCTTTGGGACTTTTCTCCCTCTTGTAATTTTATTACTTCATAAATCTCTACACAATGACTTTTGATCATTATCAAACTGTTTATTTTGTTCTTTGAGGGGCAGCTGGGTGGTGTAGCAGCTAGCTTGTTCAACCTAGAGTCAGGAACCTGAATTCAAATTTGACTTCAGATACTTATGGGACCCTGGGCAAGCCACTTAATTGCTCTCTGCCTCAGTTTCCTCATCTGTAAGATGAGACTAATAATAGCATATACCTCCTAGCGTTATTGCCAGAATCAAATGAAATAATAATTATAAAGCACTCTGTACTGTGCCTGGCACATAGTAGGTGCTTAATAAATCCATCTTTCCTTCCATGTCATGTCAGCTTTCTGACTTTTAATTTCAATTTGTTGATAAAGATTATTGAGAATTTTGTTTATTCTCCCCCACCCTTTCCTGATTTTTATTCTGTTTATTTCTTTTATTTAACTGGGCATTCCCTATTTTTATGGAGAGGCAGGTTCAGTCCCTACCCACTGCTATGAAGAGAAGACCAAGACCAGTTCCTTTTGGCCCTTAGGCCCAGCATAATCAGAAATGGAACCCACTGTACTTGCTACAGCAGAATTTGTAAGGACTTGAAGATTTGAAGGACTGATGGCAACCTCTCTGCTCCCATTTTGATCTCCATTCTGGGTTATTTGTTGCCAAGGCATGATCATTGTTCTTAATAATGTGCTAATCACCATTACTAAGGAAATGGCTGGGAAGCCCTGGTTGAATCAGACAGCCAGGAGGAGGCATGTGACAGAAACACAAACAAATCATCAAGAAACAAAAGGAGTGAGAAGGCAGCATCTTTTGACACCATAGTGATTTAATGATACACAGATTGGGTTATTTGGTGGTTCTGGCTGCAAACATGCTCTGTAACTGCTCACAGCTGGTGTATTGATGTGCATACAGGATCCTTGTGGAGCCTGAGGAGAGGGCTGAGAAAGTTTCGGAGACTTCATGTTTAAGTCATCATGTCACATTTAGATGAGCTGGAACTGGGAAAAGAAAAGGGCGCTACATTCGGGACCACCTGGATTCCCATACTAGTTCTGCCACTTGCTAGTATGGCTGGTCATTATTAGTGTCTGGTGCCCCTGGAGGGAAGGGCACTTAGCATCTCCATGCTATAGTTCCCCGCTTTGTAAGATTAGATAGGGTAAATTTTTGTTGACTTAGTTGATTTATATTGAAGTGTTCTGAATAAAAGGTTAGTTCTTTGCTGAATTTCAGATATGGCTAGAAGGTAAGAGGGAGGTGTTGGGAAGTATTCTTCTATCATACAAGGGGGCTTCCTTGATGCTCTTGAAATTCAACCATGAAGGCTACCATTTACTCTGTCTTCTGGGAAGGCTAGCCCTTGTTTGTCCTTCGTTCTTGAAGGGAACTAATGACAGACCAAAACTTCAGGGGATGAGTCCCATAATAATTATAGAAATACTGATTTATAGTTATTGGAAAATGTAATATTTCTATTGTTTGACAGCATTTTCCTTCAAGGACATAAAAATGGTGACTCTTAAAATGCATTCATGTTATTATGCTTAGAAATGCTTAAAATATTATTAAGAAATAGAAACTGTAGAAAAAGATATAGAAAAAATAAGTCCTGCTGAAGAGCTTGGTGCTCTGTGTAATTTGTGCAGGATTATCTTGCATAAACTTATCAGAGAATGCTGTAGCCAGAGGAATGAGAATTTGACCTATAGGGGAAAAAAGACCCGACAGAACAAAATTGAACTTTTATCCATGGATAATCAAAAAGGAGGAGCCTGGGGAATCAATAATGCTGAAGCCAAAAACTCAATACCCAACAGCCCACCTGGAAACAGATAAAAAAATTCCTCAAAGGCATATCAATTTAAGAGAAGTGTGGTTTAGTATGAAGAACTTTGGCCTCTGAACCGAGAGACCTGGATTCAAATCCCACCCCAGAGATGTCCTAGCTGTGTGACTGTGGGCTAGACTTTTCATTTATCTAAGGCTTAGTTTAATCATTTAGAAAACTGGGAAAATAATGGATATTCCTCCTAGGATGATTGTGAGGATCAAATGAAATAATACATTTGGAGCCTTTTGTCAACTTTAAAGTATTCTCTAAATGCCAACTATTATGGCTCCTGCTATTACCCAGGATAAATCTGAGCCAAAAGCTACAAAACATGCAACGAAGCCATGGGCTCACAGATTGATATTCCTCTCTCTGTGACCTTGATGAAGAATCATCTGTGTAAGCTGTTATTTCACATTGGATCGATTCTCACCATGGAGCCAGAGGAAACCAGAGGGAATTTTCAGAAAACCAGAGATAATTATAAAGGACCTGGAAAACCGTATTTCTGTTCAAAGGAACTTGAGACAACAGACATGCTCCACCAAAGTTCTGTGTTGATAACTTATCATAGTGGCTTGGGCACTTGGACTTCTAGAAGGCTCTACTGCCCCACTCTTTCAAACCAGAAAGGTTCCAATCAATAGGAGTCTGATGAAAGCAATCAAAGAATAAATCACAAGCATTTATTATGTTCCCTCCTTTATACCAGGCATTCTGCTAGGTGCTAGGGAACACAATAACTAATGGAAGAATCCTTTCCTTTGAAAAGCTGGCATTCTAATGTGGAAACAATTTATAACATATTTAAGTGAATGCAAAATACAAGTAAATACAAATGATTTCCTCAAGGGAACAACACTAGCAAATAACTGGGGGTGGGCAGAGAGGATCAGGAAATACTTCATGTGGGAAGTAGCATTTGAACTGGATTTTGAAAAGGATGGAGAGGGGAAGTGAGGAGATGGTATATTCTAGGTGTCAAGAAATGAAAGAATCCAAAGGCTTCTGAAAGTATAATGTCTATTCATTGTAAAGATCCTTTGAAAGAAAAGAGTTGGAAGGTACTGTATATAACAAGTAAAAGACACTGAAAAAAATTGATCGCATCTTGAGGAACAAAAATATCTTATATGGATATAAAAATAATTTCAGAACCCATTGTCTATATAGTGTCAGATCATTGCTTATATAGGTCAAGGTAAATACCAATTTAAAGGAAAGGATTAAGCTCAAATGACAATATGTATAATTATAAAAGTTTTAATCCATTCTGTTTAAATAAACTCTTGACTCAAAATTAGGAAATGGACCAAAATGTTGACTACTTAAAGAAATTTAACTCATAAAGCAGTCAACATCTTGAATAGGAAGAGCCCAGAAATCAACAGGTTCAGTAAGCTGTTGATCTCCTGACCAAGCAGAGTCAAAAGAGAGAGTTAATTCATTAGTAAAAAAATTTAAAAGAAGTGAGGGGAAAGGATGAATAGCACCTACTCAAGAATGTTGTGAAAGGCCATTGAGAAAGCCAAATTACAAAGAGCGTGGCTTGGGATCCAGTCAAACCAGATTATCCTGAGAGTGTCTGTAGATGAAATTAGGGGTATCAGACATGAAGTGAGCCGGCTCTGCTGACATTTGAATACTGTCATGTCAACACCCAGAGTATCATGTAAACAAAGAGCAATGGTACTTAAGAAAATTAAAAAGTGCAGCAAGACCTGAACAAACACATGCAAAAGAAATCTGTGTTGAAAGAAGCATACTTTTTTAAATATCTCAAAGACAGATTCCAAGAGAGTAGAAAAGTTCATTGATTTTGATTAAGAAAACCTAGTTTCTCTTGGCCCTTGTCTTGATTTTTCATTTTTATAAAATATTTATGAGGATAATTCACATATATGTCAAAGATAGTGAGGATGAAAAGAGAACTGGAAAGCTTTTGCAGATAATTTTCACTAGTAGAAAATACCTTCACCATCACACAATGAGTAAGAAGTGTGATGATTATATGAAACTCTTGGATCCATTGTTTATTGATTTTTTTTTTTTAGTGTTTGGTCAGTACACCAAATTGAAATCCTGAATCCTGTCATTGTACAAGTTATCACATATGAATGTTTTTAAAAATACAGAGAGATTAACGATGTTGATTGTGGACATCACTTCGTGGAATGATTTGATACTGACATCAAATGATACACAAAGTGGGAGAGATATATGTACGCTTAGCTTATTCATCAGTCATGGAAGACATCTTCTGTAGACTTCAAATCAGCCAATTCTTTATCATTGACAAAATTTTTCAGATACTTTCATTTGGAAATGTCATTTTACTCATCAAATCAAAATATACCTTGAACACTGAAAAGTTCATTCGTTGAAATTCATAGAATTTCTAAAGGGATTGTCCTTATTATTCAATTGGAAATGCAAAGTTGATTCAGCCAGGCCAGTCTCTCTAATCCACTGGTCCATAATGCATCTTTATCTTGGAGAGAAATGAATATGTGTCTATCTTGGACAATTGTTGCAGATGTACAATAAGCAAAATTCAGAATTACGTATAGAGATGATTTCAGATGAAATGCATTTGTGAAATTGCATTGTGATTTTCATATTCCCATGCTGGGTTTTTTTTTTTTTGCTTAGTGGATAATCTCTTTAGTTTCCTATGATGCTACAGGGCTGTGAATCATTGATGCCTTAGTCTTGGAAATAAAACTCCTTAGAAGTCTAGTGGAAACAATCAAAAGACACATGATGGATCTAAGTAGGATGTAGCATGTTATCGATGAGATTTGCTCATGAAAAGACACATAACTTTGTTGAAGACCTATGTAATCAGAAAAGGAGATGGGCCAGTAATGTAAAAAGAGTCCAAGGAGGGGTAGTTTGGGTGAATATTTGGTCCCCATTAGATATTAAAGGAAATAGTACAAGTGTTGGGTGAGTTCTTCTTCATGAAAGATCAGGATAAGACTAGCAAGTGGCTGAAAAAGACATAGAAGATTGGTTTTCTGAAATTCATTGGGGGGCAGGGGAGGGGAATGCACATACCAGCAAAATCACAGATCTATCCAAGTGTTGAAGTTAATAAAAAAACCTAAACAAACCAGGCAAGGACACCTACATATAAAACCTTCTCAATTCAGTCCCATATTTCTGAGTGCTGGCTGCATGGAGATGGCAAGAGAGTAGGAGATGAAATTTGGAATGTAATGAAATGGAAATGATTTAGACTGAATATGAAGGACACACACATTAAGACATTTAGGAGACATGACAAACTGTAGAATGCCCATTGAGAGAAGCACCATATTTTTTTGAGGTAAAATCAGTATAGATGAACATGTAATGGATATATTTTAGCAAAACAATTCAGCATAAACTTGGGGATATCATAATAATAGCTGACATTTCTGTGATGCTTGAGTTTTGTAAAATGCTTCATATAAGTTTGCTTTTCATATATTCCTATTAAATAAGTACTATCAGTATTAATATCACCATTTTCCAGATTAGAAAATTGAAGTTAGGAAATTTAATTGTTTAATACAGATTTATATAGCTAACAAGTACAAAAAATGTGGGTGAAATGCAAGGATCTTCCAATTTCAGGTTTTGCCACATTTCCTCTACTCTCAACTATCTCTCACAAGTAGCCCAAATGAGTAGAGAAACCTTACCCACCTTGAGTTCAGCATTTCCTATAATGGAATTTTTTTTTAAATTAAGGCTTTTTATTTTCAAAATATACCCATGAATAATTTTTGATATTCACCCCTACAAATCCCTGTTTTTTAATTTTTCCCTCCCTCCCCTAACCCTCTCCCCCAATATATGTTGAACATGTGCAATTCCTTTATACATATTTCCACAAATATCTTGCTGCTCCAGAAAAATCAGAACAAGGAGGAAAAAATGAGAAAGAAAACAAAATAATGCAAAACTTTTAATTCCTTTCATTTGGGGATTTGTTTTCTTCTCTTTGTCTCAGTCTTGTCAATTAACTTGGTCATTTTAGCAACTTACCACATTCTGGTTAATATTTTTCATTTTAGTTAGAAAATACTATCAATTAGGAGCTTTTTTTGAAACTAAAGATATTTTCAATAAAGTTTAAGATTTTACAGGATGTGGATTTTACAGAATGTTGTTTCATCATGTCTGACTGTGACTCTATTTGGTGCTTTCTTGGCAAAGTAGGAGTGGTTTGACATTTCCTTCTGCAGCCCATTGAGGAAATTGAGGCAAATGGATGAAGTGAATTACCCAGAATCACCCAGCTAGTAAGTGTCTGAGGTCAGATTTGAACTCTGGAAGATGAATCTAGCACTTTGTGCACTAGGGTGTCACCTAGAGACCCATTTAATGGAATAATTAGTAGTATTCTGGCTCTCTGCTAAATTCACCAGTAGTTTGAATCATGTCATATGATTTTTAATGACCATTGAGAAGCAACAATGGTATATATTCTAGGCTTTGAATCAAGAAAATCTGGATAAAAATCTCCACTGTGACATTCACTGTGTGGCTCTAGGCAGACAATATATATCTATATCTATATCTATATAATTGCCAACTGATTGGCTGGTTAAGTTGTCCAATCAACTTTGTCAAAATGATAATCCTGTTTTGACCCAGTCTTGGAGGGAGTGACCATGTACAGGAGGAACTAGTTTTAAAAAGCATAGCCATCTAAATCTCCTTCTTAGTATGACTTCAGTCAGTCCAGCAAAAATTAAAAACTGGTTCAGGTCCTACTATCTTCCCTTTAGAAATTCTGATTTCATAGACTTAGTTCTCCTAGCTGTCAATGTCAGTGTTCCTACTTTATGTGAATTTACCTTGTTTTGTGAGTGAATAATGTCTACCTTCTTACCTAAATGAGCCCCTCTCAGAATTTCTCCTTATATAGTTTATACACAGGAAGAAATCACTTTGATTTCAATTAGAAATTCTATGTAAAACAGAATGCAAAAATTCTCTTTTCTTAGACCTTCTTTATTTCATTTTTTTAGTTGCATGTCTTGGGCTTTGAGGAGGAAAAAAAATCCATCAATCCTCCAGAGTCCTAGATGTGGTGATATTGAAAGGTTTTCCCCTGGTATTATAGAATAGGTTTCTAATTTGTCTGTGAATTCAGTGACTTGTTCTCCTTCTCAGTGAAACTTGAGACTCTGGTATTGTTAATATTTGCACATAAGCCACATAAGGGAAAATTACTCTTTTTATGGTCATCAGATATTGCAAGTTCAAAGCAGGAAAACATAATTTTATTGTCATTGTAATGATGCCAGGGTTATTTTTTCAAGTTTAGATGTAATGATTTTAGTTAGAGGGAAAAACGGGGGTGGTGGGAAAAGGGTAAAATCAGAGAAAGGTAAGTCAGAGTTCTCGCAAATCAGTTAAAAATATTTACTTCATTATTTTTGCTATTCTTGTCTTTTTCTTTGGTATTTCCTTTTTTTTCTCCCTGTGTAATACAAAACACTCACTCCTAATTATTTTAGATAACAATACTCAGTGGTATTTTTCTGATTTATCAACGAGATTTTGAATACAATTTTTTTTTCTTGGCAAACGGGCTGAATCCCTCCAGAGGCTCCAGATGCCAGCCATGAACACGTGCAGCATTATTCCTACTGGAAGGTAAACTTTTGATTCTTAATTAAAAAAATTTAGCAAACAATGCTCTAATAGGTGAAAAAGATTACATAGTTGAGAGAATAGAACAAAAACTAGCAAACAAGAGTTAGCTGTGCTTTAAGAAATTATAAAAAATGGAAAAAAGAGAAAAAGAAACATTTTTTTTAAAAGCAAAGGCAGAATGAGTAGTTTTTAGCAGACAACAGATCACATAATACAGAAAAAGGAGACCAGGGAGGAAGGCAGGAAACAAAGCACTGAAGATGATAGGAAAAGAATCAAAATAAATATTGAAGCAGGAATCTTTTAAACAAGAGAAATAAGAGACTGAGGGATATGAGAAAACACAATATATTTTTAAAATGCAAGAAATTGAAACATATGCAGTATCCCTCAAAGCGGTGTTGCAAATTTATTATATATGTATATAATGTTTAATCTGTATATTATATATGTATGTGTGGGTACACCCATCCATACACACATTTGTATACACACACATCTGAGAAAAGTGTTCCAAAAGGAAAAAAAGTGAAACATAATTTCATAGTTATTACTTTCCTATTTAGATCATTGCCATCTTTGAAAAATCTTTCTAATAAGGATAACATTTATAACAAGTCCTTGTTCCCTGGGTATTGTTTAGCTGTGTAATGTTTGCTTGTTTGTGTAATCAAATGCTGTCAGAGAAGAAAGGGAAGCTCTAAAGGCATGATCTCAAAATAAAGACCTAATTGTGAGAATATATTTGGAAGAAAAATTTCTATTATCACCCCAGCTGGCCTAAAAGCTTCTGAGGGCCTAATAATGATTAAGCAGAGTTCACTCTGCCATGGTGGGAGTTATGGCCAATAATAATGTATTGACATTTATATGGTTATGATGCTTTGACCTGAACTTGCTCAAGGATTGCAGGCAAGAATTGCCAGGAGTCTCTCATTCTGTAGAACGCCAGAGATGGAACCAGCACAGCTGATTAGATATGGGGAGATGCTAATACAAAATAATAAAATTAAACTCCTTCTGTAGAGCCTTTCTCGACAAGTTAGCACCCACCCATTCCCTTCTTAATATGTTACATAAAAAATAACCTTTCACACCAAAGTTATCAAAAAAGAATCTTTGCTAAAGAGTTGGGACAGCTTTGATAATGTGATGATGAGTCAGTTGCATTTTTGAAAATACTATTTTTATACAGCGGTTACCCCCACTCTAATATTGTACTGACTGATGGAATTGTAATTCAACCCAGTTTTAAGCATTTTTAAAATCTCAGTTAAGGTTGAGGACACCATGAAAAGTTATGTGCTTGCTTTACATTTCTCTCTGGTTTTACTCCCCAGGTGATTCTCCTCCCTTCCTCCCCTCCCCACCCTCTGATTTTTATCCCCCCTCCCTCATTCTGTGTGATAATAAGGATACTAATGGATGCTCCCATTGATAGACTTCCTAGTTAAGGAGAACTAAAACCCAAAATGATCCTGCTTCTTTAAAAGTTTATCCCTATGGCACCATCATGTAAGCATACATATGGGACAGTAAAAATGGAAGACGACACATTAAATGACATTATTATAAAATGCAATACTCTTGGAATGATCCCTTATTAAATTAGGCTCTATGATCTGAGATGAATTTCCCCGATCCCTAATCCATCATTGGAGAAATATTAAAAGATAGGTCTCAACTGGTATTAGAATGGCACTCAGTCTCTACTTTCATTATTTTGAATTAGGGTGCTACTGGGGGAAAGCCTCTTAATGAGAATTAGAGTGATTCACTGGCCTGCTTTTGGATTTTGACAAGTAAAATATTAACTCTTCAGTCACAGCTGTCTGAATTAAAATACTTGGCAGCCGCAGATGCACAAATTAAATTGGCCTTTATGTTTCCATATTGCTGACCTCCTTAGAGGCACAAACATCAAACCCAACAATAACGGAAAAAGTCACAGTGTGTCATTTCCTGGCAAAAAACCGATCTATTGAAGTTTCTATGTTTTGTCCCTGTTTTTAACAGATAATTGAGCAACTTGAAGACATTCTGCAGGAGACTTATTTTAATTTTACTTCTTAGAAAACTTTAGCTCCAAATCCATGTTTCCACATTATGAATCAGTTGTTTAAAAAAAAACAAATGAAATAATTTCGGGATTTCTTAATGTTTTAAGTCACCATTGAGAATGTCCATGAGCCAGAGTAAATGTTTTGAGAAAAAACAAATGTTTCTTTTTTTTAAAAAACATAAAACTTCTCTTTCTCCTCTCAACTCCTAAGTAGAAAACATAAAGGATGCAAAATTAATTGGAGAAATATACAAAGATAATTACTTTTGATGTAAATGTAATAAGTGCTATAGTTGGTATTGAAATGATCATTCCCTCAAGCTTGGCAATTTTAGGTGTGAAAATATAATGTGTGTTGGAATGGTCATTAGTCCTAGGAGTTCAACCAAATGGTTTTCCTTGTGACAAATGGTTACTAAATGGAGCCTGTAATCTGTGAATAGTTCTGAAAGACCAAAGGATTTGAAGAGTCCACTCCGTGATCACATTCTCATTTCTTGCTCTTTTGCCTTTCAATAGTCACCTCTAACATCTTCCCCTCCTCTCTAATGATTACTCATTGATCTGAATTGGTGATTGGTTGTACCACGTTTCAAGGTGGACACTGATAAATGTATTTTAACCAGCTTACCTTTCACAACCAATTGTATGATGAACTTGCAGAAGTATGGTGTGTATTCTGGGGACATCCCCTCCATCTCCTCAACCAAATTGTAACACTAACTTCTTCTTTCAGTAAGATCTAGTACATGTTGAAAAGGTGCCCTCTTTTAGGGTCTGAGCTCCTCATGACAAAGACCTAGACTATTTTATTGTCTGAAGTGCTTAAGATCTTGTGATACTTATTTAACTTTTCTATAATTACCTCTCTTTAGGCACCTACAAACCCAGCAAAAAAAGGATTACCTAATATATAATATATTTCCTATATTATACACATATACAAATGATGAATACATACATATCAATCTCATTTTGCTGGTAAATGTACATAGACATACATATCCAAATTCTTTTATTTTAGGTGTAAATAAGTTACACAATATCATGTGCAATGAAATTTCATCCTCATAGGATTTATGGGTTTGTGACAGGCTCATTTCATATTAGAAAATTTGAGAGCATATTTAAATAAGAATTATTTTCATTTAACTAGTTTTTTATATTCTAAATTTCAATAGTCTTTTCTCTATGCTCGAAGAAAAGCTCCATTGAGACACTGTGTTAAAGGAATTCAAATTCAAAAAGTAATCAAAGGAAATCTGAAGTTCCAATATATTTTAAAAAAGAATGTCTTTAGAAAACTTAATAGAGTAAGTCAAAAGCATTAAAATATGTCTGATCATGCACTAAAATGGATAATTATGAAGTGATTACAGCAAAAGTAGTGCTATATTTGGAGGCATGGGTAGTTGAGTTCAAATCAGCTATTAGTAGCACTGTTACTTTGAATGATTCTGGGCTTCTTTTGTCCATCTGAAAATTGAAGGACTCAGGTTAGATCAGGGATGG
>JAJPUD010001684.1:332954-377126 GCA_023553655.1 Myrmecobius fasciatus | reverse complement strand
CTATTCTATTCTATTCTATTCTATTCTATTCTATTCTATTCTATTCTGTTCAAGAGGAGCAATAGTTTTTACAGGTACAAGAAACCAAGGGCCCTTTCTGACTAAAGTCCAGAGAAGTGAACACTCCTTTCCCAGGATAACACCACCTAGGAAGCACCAAAAATTTATAGACCCCCCCACTCAGAACTAGCTCATAAAACAGAAGCATAAAAAGGCTGAAGTTGCCTCTCCACTCTTAGAGAAGCAGAGACCAACTTTCACATAATTTTTTTTTTTTTGCTGAGGCAATTGGGGTTAAGTGACTTGCCTAGGGCCACACAGCTAAGAAGTGGGAAGTGTCTGAGACCAGATTTGAACTCAGGTCTTCCTGACTTCAGGGCTGGTACTCTATCCACTGGACCACCTAGCTGCCCCCACATAAATTTCAAAATGAAAAAATAGACTGGACAAGTGAGTAAGCAACAAAAAAAAGAACTTGACCATAAAAAGCTATTACTGTGACAGGGAAGACCATTTAGAAAAAGACAACAATGTGAAAAAAACTATAAGCAAAACTTCAAATAAAATGCTAACCAAGACCAGCAAAAATTCCTGGAAGAGTTAAAGAAAGACACAAGAGTAATTGAGGAAAAATGGGGGAAAAGAAATGAAAGTGATACCAAAAAAAAAAAGAGAGAATTCGCATCTTGGTTAAAGAAGCACACCAAAAAAATACTGAAGAAAACAATACCTTAAAAACCAGAATTGGCTTAATGGTAAGAGAGGCACAAAATTCACTGAAAAAAGGAGCTTCTTAAAAAGCAGAACTGACCAAATGACAAAAGAGAGGTACAAAAACTCATTAAAGAAAATGATTTCTTAAAAATTAGAACTGGGCAAGTGGAAGCTAATGCCTCTATGAGATATCAAGAAACAACAAAACAAAGTCAAAAGAATGGGAAAAAGTAAGAAAATGTGAAATATCTCAATGGGAAAATAAGTGATTTGAAAAACAGGTCAAGGAGAAATAATTTAAAAATTATTAGACTACCTGAAAGTTATGATGAAAGAAATTATAAAGGAAAACTGCCCCAATATCTTCAATTCAGGGGTAAAATAGAAATTGAAAGAATCCACCAATAACTTCCTGAAAGATCTTAGAATGAAAACTCCCACCAATATTGTAAAAAAACAATTCAAATATAGTGGAGCCACAATCAGGAACACACAAATTTAGCATCTTCCATGTTAAAGGAGCAGAAAGCTTAGGATATGATATTCTGGAAGACAAGAAGCTAGGATTACAATCAAGAATAATCTACCTAGCAAAACTGAACTTAATCCTTTGGAGGGGGGATGGATATTTAATGAAATAGAGGACTTCTAAGAATTCCTGATGAAATGACAAGAGCTAAATAGAAAATTTCAAACAAGATTCAAAAGAAGCATAATAAGATAAATATCAAAGAGTAATCATAAGGGACTCAACTCAGTGGGAGTAAAGTTGGCTTGTTCTTAACCATGTTTTAAAAGAGAGCAGCTAGATAAGTGGATTTTTGAAATTAAGAACATCATATATAGCCAGTCTTTGTCTGAAAAAGTACATTCTCACCATTGAAGGAAATTATTGTTCATTTATTTCAGTTGTGAACAACTTTCCATGACTCCACTTGGGGTTTTCAGGTCAAAAGTACTGGCATAATTAGCCATTTCCTTCTCCAGATCATTTTATAGATGAGGAAACTGAAGCAAACAGAATTAAGAGACTTACTCAAGATCACACAGCTAAGTAAATGTCTGAGAATGGATTTGAACTCAGGGCTTCCTGATTCCAAGTCTGGTACTCTATCCACTATGTCCCCAAAGCCACTAAACTATGAACTTTGAGCCAGTGATATCACGAATAATCCTAAGGCTCAGCTAAATCCATCCTCTTGGTCTTGAGTGAGAATGACATTGACCTTTTTGGAGTAAAGAATGAGTTATGGTATTTCCTGGTTAGTTAGCTTATGCTATTAGTGCCAGGAGTTGAAACTGAAATCCAAGACCCATGTAGGACTGGCATTCCCCAAATTAATGATTACCATTTTTTTCTTATTCATTTTTTTACTTGGTGTAGTTCTTTACACTCATGAAGTCACCAGTCTTAATGCCCATGGAGGGAAGGTATCATTCTTTCTCTTTTAGTAGCTGGAGAAATGATGGGAACAAGAGCTCAAGGTGCTCATGGCTGCTACAAATGTCAGAAAAAAGAACTAGAATCAGACATTCACCAGAGAAGTTGGTGACCTTGGTGGCTTTGGAAATTACTTTTCCTGGAAACAGAAATTGTCCTAATGGATCCTGCAGTGTAATCATAACACAAAAGTAAGCCTCCCCATGCTCTACTAGAGCACTAATCATTGAGCAGTAATTAGTGTGACAGTTACTAAATGATTTGTGTACTGATCAGGCTGGGAATTCCCAGAACTGTATTCCCATATGTTCAACCCCCATCCCCCCATCCCCATTCCCATTCCATGATTTCATAAGAAAGTGGTCATCACCATTCATTCCGAACTCTCTCCAGTCTGTTACGTCCGGCTGCTCAGGACCAATAGACACAGTCTTTGGTGTTGAACATAAGCCACTAAGGGTGGTACTAGTCTCCCATGGCATGATGGACTATACTTCTGAACCTGGAAACAGGTGTTCCATGGGAGATGAAAGGTTCCAAGGAGCTTTTTCCATCATTTTATTTTCTTAACTGGTTAATAGTTTCCCTATGATTTACATTTACTTATTATTTTAGATCTCTGGAAAACATTGAACTATTATCAATCTTTAATTTTTAATAATCTTATGATTGTCATTTAATTAAGATTCAATAGAGTCTATTGGAAACACACACACACACAATCACTAGCAACTCTGATTGGTCAAACTGCTTTTTTCATTAGATTTGACAAGTCAAAGAAAGCAAAGGACTAGGGGATATGATCATGTTTTCTTAAAGATATAGTGCACATCATGGACCAGTGAAAGCCCTTCTGTGGGCTGGATCATTCCTTAAAACCACAAAATGACCCAGATGACATTCAAGTGTTCTTGCTGTAATTAAGGCTACATGTTAGTGAGTCTCTGGATTCTCTTGTCTTGCACAGATTTTTTTTCATTTTCTCTTGCCTCCCATCCATTTCTTATCCCTCTGCTTTTTTGTCCTCCCTGTCTTCCCCTTCTTCCTTCTTTTTTTCTTTTCCCTTCCAGAAAGAAAAGCCCCTGTTCACCAAATTCACTCCTCTTTTTCTTGAAAACTTGCAACCCAAGTGTCCTATCTGCAGACAGTGGATAATGATGCACAATTTCTGAATTTTCTGAATATGTTATGGTGAGCCAGCCATGACAGAATGGCTATGATGCTACTTTTGGAGCTGAGAAAATCCGGGTTCATATCTCTTTGTAACCTTAAAACACTATAAATGTCAGTTATTATTATGACTCATTATAAAAGTATTTATATGGTGCTTCAATATTTACCAAGAGTTTACAAATATCTCATTTTATCCTCCCAACAACCTTATTATCATCATTTTACACAGTGGAGAGAGGGAGGGAATAAGCACTGATGTAACACCTATTCTCTGCCAGGTGTGATACTAAGCACATTTGCAAAATTATCTCATTTGAGCTAAATTTGATAGGTAAATTTGAAGATAGAGAGACTGAGGTAGGCAAAGATTAAGTGGCTTGCCCAGGGTAAGTATCTGACAACTAGTAAGTATCTGAAGCTGGATTTAAATTCCTGTTTTCCTAACTCTAGGTCCAGAACTCTGTTCATTGTGCCATATAACTGACAATATTATTTTGTTTTAAAATATCATTGTATTTATATTTATTAGTATATTTAAAATATTATATTTAAAGATTCAACAAGTGCTGTTGAATATTTGTTTCTGTTTTTGTAATATTTGTGTTTTTTTCAGATGAAAGAGTTTTCATATCTTGTCTGGAAATCAATGTGAGCAGCAACATATATATGATAATACTTGCAAACTTAAGAAAAAAATTAGAGAGGAATATTATTGGTTACTAGAAAACCATGCTATTTTTTTTAAATCCCGAGAACTGAATACAATCAGATTCTTTGATTAAAGGTTAATATTCTACCCTTTTTGACAGAAGAAAAGAGTCTAACGCAAATATATTTTCATATATCCCTTTCCAAATTATAACTGGAAATTGTTAATTATGCCTGTGAGTTATCTTCTGTTTCCTTCAAAATGAAACACAGGTTCATATCCCATTTGGTTATCTAGTCTAAGACCATCCCTCTTCCTCCCAATTGGAATAACATTCATTGGACTTGACTTCTGGAAATCATGTCTCCAGCCCCTTGGACACTTAGTCCATTCAGTTTTGGTTCTTGCTTTGGAGTAGAGTATTCTTAATGGTGAGTGAGTGCAATCTTACCAAACTTAGCATAATTACCTGGCCCTAGACCAGTCCGTTGGGCTACCACATCCAGCTGCCTAGCTATGGAATCATTTTGCCATCCTCCATGATTGTACAATTTTCCATTCCTTTCTCCTGCTCTGGGAGAGCTAGAATTGGGCTTGGTACAGGAACAACAACAAAAACTTTCTCACAAAGTCGTTCAAAAGTGGAATGAGCTATCTTGGAAAACAGTAGAATTCCTCTCAATGGAGATATTCAAGCAAAAATTGGAGGACTCCTGGGGCAGTTTGATGGTGGACAAAGCACCAGCTCTAGCATCAGAAGGACCAGAGTTCAAATTTGGCCTCAGACACTTAGCACTTACAAGCCATATGACTCTGGGCAAGTTACTTAACCCTAATTGCCTTGCAAAAAAAGGCTGGATCACTTCATCTGTTCTAGTCTGAGTTACATGGCTTCTGGCATCCCTTTTTCCAGATTTGAGTACTCCTGATTCTTTGAAGGTATCATATGGCCAATGTCAGTAGAGATATATGAGCCAAGTGCAGAGACTCATTCATTTTCTCACCTCTGACAACCAACCCAACATAGTTCTCCCAGGGTTTGATTAATATTTATTTCAAAATAACTCCAAGAATTATCTGGCTAAGAAAATAATAAATAAGTGATAATAAGAAAATAATAGTGATTTTTGCTGTTTGCAAGGCTGAGCTTTCTTTTGTTTTTATGGTTTTGTACTGTCAAAAGGTTATAAATGCTGGTGGATCCCTCTAAATTCAGCACCTTGAGAAAAGATTCCATCATCATGCTTTAGTTACAATTTTACTTTGCTGACCCACTTAAATTAGCTTGCTACATTATCCAACCAAAATATTTTATGATTTCAAAGTAAAATTTATTGAATCATTTCTTTTAAAGTCACCTATATTTTTCAATGTGCTTTTCCCTTCCCTCTTCAAAGAAAAATGAGGAACAAAGAAGAAAACACATTTCACAAAACTAACAGATTTATTAAAAATTTTGATGTTATTTGCATTATTTTCCCCCTCTTCAAAGAAATAGGAAGAAGTATCTTCTTAAAGTCTTTTCCACAGGGTGAATCTTGGTCATTTAATAACATTCATTTTTATTTATTTTTCCCCATTGGCATTATCATAATCATTCCGTACATTTTTTTTATTCTACACACTTAACTTTACATCAATTTTGTAAGTAAGTTTTTTTCATGCTTTTCAATGTTTATCATTCAAAATTGTTCCTTGTGGTATAATGATATTCCATTATGCTCATGTACTGCAATGTCTTAAACCATTCTCCAATCAATGGGCTTCCTCTTTGTTTACAATTCTTTCCTACCGAAGTTGTATTGTAACAAGTAATTTTGGTACATATTAGGCCTTCCTTTATACCATTGCCTTCCTTGAGAGAATATGCCTGGAAATAGAATCACTGGGTCAAATGGCAGAAGTAGTTTATTCTGTTTTTTTAAAAATAGATCTTTAAACTAGCTTTATTTATTTTTCTCAGTAGTATTTTATTTTTCCAAATACAAGTAAAGATAGTTTCCAACATTCATTTTCATAAGATTTTGTGTTCCAAACTTTCTCCCCTTTCTTCCTTACCTCCTCCTTCCTCAAGACAGCAATTAATCTGATCAGGTTAAATATGTGCAATCCTTTTAAACATATTTCCATATTTGTCATGTTGTGTAAGAAATCAGACTAAAAAGGAAAAAAAAACCATGAGAAATAAATAAACAAAAAAAATGAAAATATTATCTTTCAGTCTGCATTCAGTCTTTATATGGTTCTCTCCCTGGATACAGATGGCATTTTCCATCTCAGGCCTATTGGAATTGCCTTGAACAAGAGTTGCACAGTTTTAGCAGTGATGGAACAATGTAAGTCTTTTTACTGGAGAGAACTTCCAAATTAATGTTATCTTAGATTACATATGAGTCTTTCCAGTGCCTAGTCCATCACAGTGATCATCACATAATCTTGTTGCTAGTGTATATAATATTCTCGTGGTTCTACTCACTTCATTTCTTACAGAACAATAATATTCCATAACATGCATACACATAATTTATTCAGCCATTCCCCAACTGATGGACATCCACTCAATTTCCAGTTCCTTGCCACTACAAAAAAGGCTGCTACACATTTTTTTTTTTGCACAAGTGAGTCCTTTTCTCTCTTTTGTAATCTCTTCGGGATACAGACCCAGTAGTGAGATTTGCTAAACCGAAGAGTATGCACAGTTTTATATTCCTTTGGGCATAGTTCCAAATTGCTCTCTAGAATGGTTGGATTAGTTCACAACTCCATGGACAACGTATTAGTGTCCCCGTTTTCCCACATCCCCTCCAACATTAATTATCTTTTCCTGTCATCTTAGCCAATCTGAGAGATGTGAAGTGATACCTCAGAGTTGTCCTAATTTGTATTTCTCTGCTCTTTGGCAATTTAGATCAATTTTGTTGCTTGTTCATATCCTTTGACCATTTGTCACTTGAGGAATGACTTGTATTCTTATAAATTTGAGTTCGGTTCTCTATATATTTTAGAGATAAGGCCTTTATCAGAAACATTGACTGTAAAAAATTGTTTCCCAGAACTGTTTTCCTTTTAATGCTGGCTACATTGGCATTGTTTGTGCAAAAAGTTTTTAATTTAATGTCATAAAACTTATCCATTTTGCATTTCATAATGTTCTCTAGTTTTTCTTTGCCTATAAATTCCTCCCTTCTTCACAGATCTGACAGGTAGACTAAGGCTTGATCTCCTAATTTGCCTCTAGTATTACCTTTTAGGTCTAAATCATGAACCTATTTTGACCTTTTCTTCATAGAGGGGTTTGTTTATTCTTTGCATAATTCCCAATTACTTTCCTGCATGACCAGGCAAATGAATAGATCCACCAACAGTATTGAGTGTGTCTGTCTTTCTACAACCCCCTCCAACATTTGCTATTCCCATCTTTTGTTATCTTTTCTAGCATACGAGGGGTAAAGTGAAAACTCTGGGTTGTTTGATTTATGCTTGAATTGCAGTATTATTCCATTGGGTGACAAGACCATTTTAAGATAAAATATATTTTTGCTTCCTGTATTACTAGTTCATATAGATTATGTAATTTCTGAAAAAGTCAATCAATAACCATTTATTGAACATCTACTATGTTCCAGGCATTGGGCTAAGTGCTAAAAAAAGGAGTAAATATAGATTTGATTTGATTTTTCTTACTGAAACATATTTTTAAATGACCAAGTTTTCTCAATGAAGGATGGAGCAAATATGTAGTAAAGTGAAAGTCTTCCAATAGACATTATTTAGAAAGGTCAAAGGAATGAATGAATGAAAAAGTGTTTATTTGTCATGTACCATGGCTAAACATTAAAATAGGGAAATGGTAGCTGTCCTCAGGAAGCTTACATTCTACTTGATGGAGATAATACATATTGGGCAGTGTTGCCCAGGGCAGGGAGCTTTCCTTTGGGCTGTCCCAGGTTGACTTAATCCACAGGGCAGCCATTTGATATGTCTTTTCTAGAAGCAATGGTTATTATATACCTAGTTGTGCCTTCTGGAGCTAAGCAGAAAAAAAATCTAATCCCCCTTTCACATGATAGTTCCTTAAATACTTGAAGACAATTGTCTCCCTTAAAAAAGTTCTCAGAGTCTTCAATTTGAGTAATTTATATTTACTTCTTACCCCCATAGGGGTATTGGATTATAAGCACCTTGAAGGCAGAGATTATGAATTTAGCCCATCAGAAGACATTCACTTCCAGTTTGGTTTTCAGACCAAGCAGCTTTGTCGAGTCTTCCATTGGGGTCCATGAAATCTTCCATTTGGGCAATAAGGTTCTACTGTCTACTTTAGCTCATTCTTGGTCATTAGTTGTAATTATTTAAGTTCCTTTGTGAGATTGAATACTTCAAGGCACTTTTATCAATGTGAAACAGAGATCCCTGTTGACTTGTGGAGAACAAAAATAGGCAAACAAGAAAATAAGACTCTTAAGTGCCAATCTCTTGAAAGCCTCTGTAAACCAGGAGGACAAGTGGGGAGGGACAAGCTACCAGCTCTGGTAATCTTCCAGATGATAAGAAATCTCCATTGGTCTTGAGTTTTCTTCTGCTGGCAGCTGTGTGCAGTGGACAGGTGGCAGGACTGATCTGTAGTCTCACGCTATTCTCCTGAGACTTTGGATTTCATGTCAAAAAGGGCAGAGTTGCCCTATAATCTTTAAAGTTTGCAAAGTGTCTTAAATTTTGTTTCGTCATACAATTCTGTGAGGGGTGGAAACCTATCCTATTTTTGTCGGCATGGCTCCAAGTCATAGAGTTCTATGGTCTTTGAAGAATTACCTGACATTGAGAGAGCAATGGGGAGGTCCATGATTGGTATAATCTAGCTCCAACATATTATGTAGCTGGGATTCTTCAAGTTCAGCTATCGTGCTCAGTTTCAACTCTGTGAACATTGAACAGCAGCATCATCTGAAACCCTACAGACTTGGGGACCAATCCAGCTAGGACACTCAACACCTTTTCAGCACCATCAGCTGTCCCTCCCTTCTGAGCAGAAAGCAGAGGAATAAACTCCTCCCCAAGCCTTCCTTTAGAGAGGACCTAGCACTTTCCAGATAAACTTTTCATCTTCCATCAGCTGCTCTGGTTGGTTTCATCTCCAACACCATGTCCTGGTACCAGGTAACTTCTGGCATCCTCCAGTCTCCACTCCTTATCCATTTCTTTTCCTTTAGATTATAAGTTTCTTGGGAACAGGTATTGTTTTTCTTTTTCTTATGTGTATACTCAGGGATTAATCTCAAATAAATAGTGCTTCACACATAAAAAATGCTTATTTACTATTGAGGAAAGGATGTCACTGAATAAAGAAGAAGATTAGTTGGTCATGGGGATGTTGAAATGGAGAGATTAACAGGGTATACATCCTTTGATGTCCTTTCAAGGTCAGGAGGAATCTAGCAAGGACTGGGTGAATCTCATTGAATTTATGGGAGGACATGAACAAGAGTTGCATGGGTTTAATAGTGATGGAGCAATTGAAGACTTTGTCTCTGGAAAGCACTTCCAAATTAATATTGTCATATATACATATGAGTGTTTCCAATGCCTAGCACATGGTGGACAATAAATGCATGAATTAGTAACTCATAATAACACTGAAAAAAATCATATAGCAAGTGTTCTTAGACTTGGGTCCAAGAACTTGTTTTAAAATATTTTGATGATTGTATTTCATGTAATTGATTTCTTTTGTGACATGTATTTTATTTTATTCATCTAAAAACATTATTCTGTGAAGGGGTTCATAGCTTTCTTCAGATAGTCAAGTGAATACACGACACAAAAAAAGGTTATGATCTCCTGTCCTAGGGGTAATATTATGCCCATTTTACAGACCAGGGAACTAAGGCTTAAAGAGGTAAGCTGATTTGTGCATAGTCATACTCATGATAAGTGATAGCTGAGGGGTTTGAACATCCTTGTTTCTGGCCCAAGTGCAGGACTCTGTTCTTGGTTCCATGCTGCCTCATTGGACAGATAAATGGGCTTTTCCACAAAGTGTTTAGACAAACTTAAATTTCTAAGTGAATTGCCATGTTTCCTAAAATCTACACAGGAAAAAATTGCTACTTCTTCCTACCAAAACAAATTAAACTACCCACTCCAGGAAATCAAGGTGGGGGGAAGGAAACAATTCCCCCCATTGCCACAGGAACCAAAATGATTAATCAGATAGATGTGTTCTTTGGCCCTCCCCTTCCAACTCTCCCAACACCACCACCCCAACCTGGCAAAGCCCGAATTCTGAAATGAATCGAATAGTCATTATCACATTTCTAAAATGGCAAATATCTTTCCAGGGATTTACAATTTGAAAATTAATCACAGTCCTCCTTCTGAACCCAATTTAATGCAGTCACAAAGCCCCCTTTTTACTGTTGTTCTGCCCCGGCATTTGGATGGTATTTATCACCATTGTCAAGGTAAGCCTTTATCTTTAAACTCTGTTTTCATAATGAGAACATGCAGAAACCTTCAGGCACAGGCGACCCACATAAAGTCTTTAATTAAGGGAGCCACGATGGTCTAATAATAAAAATGTTTTTTTTTCCATTTTAAGTTGAGGGGCCAGTTTCAACCAATTAACTGGAAATAAATGTTAATTCTTAGGAGGTAGTCTTGGCTTGAAGTTATTTTTTCTTTTCTTTTTAAAAAAGAAAATCAATTTTCAGAAAGGCAATTCCCCAAATGGCCATCTCCCCATTATCTGCTCTAATGGAGGAGAGGAGAGGCATGTACAATCCCAAATAACAGATAATCTACGAGCAATTTGTATTAGGCTTTGGAATCCAATTTGTGAGTTTCTTGCAGCAGATTTGCCCTACCTAATCATGCTTTGCTTGGACTAATATTAAAATGAGCTTCCATATCCTGAAGACAAACTAATTGGAAGGTGAAGGGAGGTGTTTCATGATTAAAAATTCCCCACAGGTAATCCCAAAGCATGTTATCTGCATACAGATAATTAAGAGCCTAATGCATGTCCCATAATGTAACCACTGAGGACATAGGACCAGTGAGTGAAATGAAAGACCAAGCGTAAGGAAGATGGAATTTTTATTTAGTCAGTCAACAATATTTGTGAATGTCTATTGTGGAGAGCACAAGACACAATGGGCAAAGAATCCTGGATTAATTTACAGATCTCATATGTTTCCTATGAGTATTTCCTTTTATCCCCAATCCTGATGAAGAAATAAGATTTTTTCCCCTTGAAGAATTGTCCTTTTTGCTTGCTGCTGAACTTCTGAAAATGCAGTAAGACCAGTGTTTGTAAGAGGCAGGATGCTCAGCTCTTCATACAGGCTGTCCCCAAAGTTCTAAGCTTTGACTAGCATAAAACTGCACCAAGACTTTTGGGGCATCCCATAAAGCAAATGATGTAAAAGATGATTCCCTTGCACTCTTTAGGAGATCATTTATAATTCATGTTTTGGGGAGACAAGTGGCTTCCTGCCTCACAAGACTTTTGTAACTAGAAGCTAATTAGATTTCATGGAAGGTATCCAGGATCATACCTCTGCCTGGGCTCTTGCCATGGCACATGTGTGTGGCTATCTGCTTATTCATTTGATTCTTCAAGACTAGACTGAGGCAAGGGAATGATAGAGTGGTCATCGGTGTTCCTGTCTCTCTATAGAAGGAAGCTGATTTTTAAAGATATTAAAGAATTCTGACTGCCGTGGTGCAAATACATAATGTCAGGGGTTCTCAAGTCAATTGTAAATGGATGGAGTGGAAGTTTGGAAATCCACTCCCTTTACAAGTAGCCAAAACAGAATCCAAAGTGCCAGGTCGCTGCTACCCTTCTGTGCATTGGTCTTCTCTCTATGAGTAGGTAACAAGTACTCCTGAAGGACGTAAGATGCCTTGGGAGAGTCAGAGGCCTATTACATCCCCCATCTTCCACCTTCCAACCCATCCTCCTCCCCTGCCTTCAAAGTAGATCAGCCCAAAGGAAAAGCCCACCCACCAAAACCAATTATGTAATATCATATTTTGAGAAATTATTGCTAGGTTCACAGAGAACAGAGTAGTAAAGAATCCCTTTATGGCTAAGGGATTCCTCTCTTCAGGATTTGGTTAGGACTGGATTCAGTCCTGGAAGAGTTTGATCTTTAATGAAGAGCACTAAACTTTCTTTTCTCACAATCTTGGGCTCATTAATCCAGAGTGTAGGAATAAATTTATTTTTTATTAATATTATATATTTTTATGCATTTTATTATGTTTGCTATTAATTATTACATTATATACTTATTTATTAGACATACTATTATATTTATTATTCATTGTTGTATTTACATTACACATTTATTAGGTATACTTTATATATATCATTCATCATTATATTTATATTATATATTTATTTGTTATGCATATTGTAATATTTATCATTCATCATTATATTCATGTTTGTTATACATACTATGTTTATCATTCATCATTATATTTACATCATATATTTATTTATTATGCATATTACATTTATCATTCATTATATTATATTATATATGTATTATGTATGTTATATTTATAATTCATCATTGTGTTTATATTATATATTTATTATTATAAATTTACTTATACCTCTATATAGGGTTTCCCCTAAAGTGAGAATTTAAAAAGCTTTCAAGTGTACAATATGGAATAGTGAGGTGGCACAGTGAAAATAGACATAGAACTTCCCAATCTTGCCTGAAATGTGTGACTCTCAACAAGTTACTTAACATCTCTGTGTCTCTGTGTTTCCGTATGTGTAAATTGGATATTAAATAAAATAGCATCTATTTCCCAGTGTTGTTGTGAGGATCAGATGAACATCTGCAAAACATTTTGCAAATATGGAAGTACTATATAAATCCTACCTATCCCACTACCGCTATATCTACCTTTTATCATCTCTGTCAGTTTGAAAGTGAAGTAAAATCTGAGTTGCTTCAATTTGTATTTTTTTTTTGCTTTTTTTCTGAGACAATTAGGGTTAATTGACTTGCCCAGGACCACACAACTAGGGAATATTAAGTGTCTGAGATCAAATTTGAACTCAGGTCCTCCTGACTTCAGGGCTGGTGCTCTATCCACTGCGCCACCTAGCTGCCCCAATTTGTATTTCTCTTATTCTTAATAATTTGGAACATGTTCCAAATGGAAATTGATTGCTTTTTTTCTTGAAAAATGTTTCTTTTCGAAATCCTTTGACCAAAAATAAGCAGTTTATATAATTTCATAAGGAGGGTAAAAATAATAATTGAACAGATGATTTTTAGCAACTGTGTATATGATGGACTAGAGCAAAGAGACCAGCAAGAAGGATGTCGGTAATTATGAAAGCTAGGTCAAAGTGATGCCCGGGGAAATGGAAAGGAAGAAGCCAGATCCAAGTGTTGTTTTGGAAAAACAATTGGCAGAACTGGTCCTAAGTTAAATGAGATGAATAAGAAAGAAAGAGTAATAGAAAGTAAGTGCAATTGTGAGCCTGGGAGACAAGGAGTTTGGAGGTGTGAACATATTCAGGAAATGAAAAGGATTTTTAAAAGAAGATGGAATGCTATGGTCTTTTTGAAGTGTGAAATTTTATTTGTTCATGAAACCTTCCATTGGAGTGTTTTGGGGCAATTTAGATCGGAAATAAATTATTGGACTTTCTAGTTGATGCTAAAACTTCTAGATAACTGATACTTCAAAAGATTATTGATTTCACCAATTTAATGTCTTCCCCCTTGTATAGGTTACAGCCCATCTACTCTTTAGTAGGAAGTTTCATGAGTTGTTATGGTCTCTTTGTCCCTCAACCAAAAAAAAGAAAAACCTGTTACTTGATGGTCAGCCTTCTAATGATGAACTTTCCACAGGTCTTTCTCTTTAACTTGGCAGATCTTTAGGTGACAGACACACAACTCATCCCTGGGTCTGTACTCAAAGCCTTTCCATCTTGGTAAGATTGAGAATGTTTCATGCTCTGTCCTCCTGGGACAAGTGTAGTGACTGAGAGTGGCTTGAGTTTACATGCCCTTTTTAGTCCTTTTCATTTCCATTATCTGTGCCATTGTGGAGAGTGAGTGTGCATTTGCTTACTCCATTCTATACCAGCCCATACAAGTCCCGTATTTCTTGGTATTCCTCATATTTGGTGAGCAGAGTCCCATTAAATTCACGTGTCATGCTTTGTTCAGTCATTCTCTAGTTGATGGGCATTCAGAGAAAAAGCTGGTAAAGATGCTTGGATATAGGTGGAATCTTCCTTGACCTTTTAGTTGAGTCGATTCAGATACTTTTCTCATTTAATTTTAAGACATTTTTCAGAATGTTTGAGCCAATTCACTCTTTCATCATATGAGTGTATCTGCCTTCCTGTGATGTTTCGACCACTATTGCTTTTCTCTTTTGTCCGGCAATTATTAAGTGACTTGTTTAGGGTTATATAAGTAGTAAATGTCAAGGTCTTCCTGACTCCAAGCTTTATTTGTTGTGCCATCTACTTGCCCTTCTCCCACTATATCTATCTTTTACCACCTTTATCAGTTTAAAAAAGAAGTAAAATCTGAGTTTTAAAATTTGCATTTCTCTTGTTTTTAATGATTTGGAACATGCTCCAAATGGTTGTTGATAGTTTGTATTTTTTGTCTTAGAAAATGTTTGATTTCAAAATCTTTTGACCAGAGAGTGTCTGTTGGCTAGATTATGAAAAGTAATTGGATAGACAATACATCAGGTTTATGGACAAGGAGTTGAGTTCAAAATGAACAAGGGGAAGATGACTGGATTAGCTAGTATTTCAGATATGTTCAATACCTTCAGAAATCCCAAGTTTCCTCCCTGATAAACCTTTCTCTCACATTTTATATTTTTAGTACCTATTATCTCCCTGAGAATAGGTTGCTGTTTGGAATAGAATTCTGAAGCATCATGATCTCCAAAGAATCAATATGACTGGTGAGCCAAAGAACAGTAGGGAAATTCATGGTGGTATATTCAGACTTGCATACAAGAAGTGACATAAATGAGATCCTCAAATAAACATATGATGAGAAAAGGAGGTGGGCTGGCTATGGAACGAGGGTGAATGATTAACAAATGAGTTTTACACTGGTATCTGTGAAATATTAAAAATTAAGACACCAACAGAAAATAACTCTTAAAAATGATATGGGGGAATAAGTGTATGAGTAAATTGGGAAGCAGAGTGAGTGTGTTATTAGTGTAGCCCACCTTTTCCTTGGTCTGCCATCTTTTTCAGTCCTTGAAATTACAGAAAGGGCTGACAAGAAGTCAATGGCTCCTTTCCCTCCTCCTTCTCCCACTCCAATGGAATAGGGATAGGAGAGTGTAACAATTGACTCTTAAAAAAGTATGTGCAATATAATTTGAAGTTTTTATTATTAATACTCTCCTGCATTACTTTCTGAAGTTTAGACAATTAAAAAACCCCAGTTAATCAAGCCCTAATTTGTAAAGTTTGTACATTTCCAGAGCTATGAATGCTTACACTAAAAATTTAACAATCAGCTCTTAGGATCCTGTTTGAGCTGGTCTCACCATACTCCTGGGTTATATAAGAGATTATATCCTCCTTAAAGGAAATCATTTTAGCCACTGTTGTGGACAGAGTAAACCCTTGGGAACTCAGAATGTTTTATGAAATAGAGAAGGGAGCTTATGTCATTACTTTATAGTCATACTTCATTTTTTGTGGGGGGAGAGGAAGGGAAAAAGAAAATTGAATTCTACTGAACCATCATTCATTAATCACTGGATTTCTCCTTATCACAATGTAAAGTCTGGGTGGGGGGGCAGAAACTATCTACATTTATTTATTTATTTGCTAGTATTCATAAAACACTTTACATTTTGAGAAGTGCTTTATAAATATTATCCCATTTTATCCTCACAACAATTGTGGGAGGTGGGTAATATCATTATCCCTATTTTACAGAAGGATCTGGCTAGTAGTCTTAGCATGTTGTACAGTACTTGGTACAGAGCATATGCTTAATAGATGCTTCATTTATTTATTCATTTATTCATCTATTTGTTCATTCATTCATTCACAGGGATTCTTAGTAAAGCTTTGCTCCTATATTTATATTGTTTAATTATTTTTGTTGATTGTCATTGAGTTTATGAAACACTGTTTAAAAAATATCAGACACGTGACTGTAGTCTGTTGTCTGTTAGTATAGCCTAAGTTTGAAATTAATATTGTATTTTTTGGTAGAGCCATTACTCTTTTCTTCAGGACTAGTAAAAGAAAAATAGAAGCAGGAGAAAAATCCTAACTCAAAAAAAAGAAGACTCCAGAGTAAACAGAGAGGGTCCATTTTTCTCTTCCCTTTGCATGGAAATTGGATCTTCTCTGCTATTTCCTACTGCAGAGTTTGTTTGCCCATTTTGCTGCATAGATTAGAAGCTCTGCACGAGAATTGAGACTAAATAAAGGTCTTAGGCTGTGTATAGAGGGAATCATGGGAGGGAATCTTACCTTGGGCATCATGGTTGCAGATGTGGAAAATTTTGAAAAGATGAAGCTGATCATGTTTCTATTTATAGAGCTATTTTGATGGTTTCTGCTTTCCTGAGGCTACTGCTGGAAAACACATGCTACTCATTGAGTAATCTGTTTTACCTTTTTTACAAATATGTAAATGATAAAGTATAGGAAACATCCAGGTATTACAAAGTCACTAACCACCATTTAAAAGAAAGAAGGATGATGGTAACTTATTTTTACATAGCAGTGTATGATTATAACCAAATACTTCATGGACCTTAGGGTGTTTGATCCTTGAGATAACCTTAGGAGGCAGGTCATACGAGTATTATTGCCTCCATTTTATAGATAATTAAAGGCAGTAGAATAGCGTTCTCAAACTTATATGACCTGTAAACTACAGATCCAGGATGCAAAACTAGATTCCATTAAAGACTGTCACTTTGATATTTGTATTTGTCACACTAGCACCGGTCTGACACACAGTAGGCACCTGATAAATGTTCATTCATTAATTCATTTGAAGTTTATGTACAATTTAGACTATTTTTATTTGAACTTTTTTTGTTTAGTGTTATAATGTATTAATCAATGAGTCAATAAACATTTATTAAGAGCTCACTAGGTGTCAGGCACTGTGCTAAGTGCTGGGGTTACAAAGAAAGGTAAAAAATTAAGCCAAAGCAAAGCCAAAAAAAATAGTTCCTGCTTTCAAGGAGCTCACACTGTAATGAGAAAGACAACATGTAAACAATAATGTAAAATTATTTGTAATTTTTGTAAAACATTTTCTAATACATATAAGTTTTGTAATACATTTAATATGCAAATTACATAGAGACAAAATATATTCAAGACAAATTGGAGATAATCAACAACCAGAGTACATTAAAAAAGACATGATGTAATCATGTCTCTCAGCAGATTTTAAGTTTTATAATGGAATTAGAGTTGGAAAGAACTTTAGAGATCACCTAGTTCCTATAACTGCCCATTTTACAGATGAACAAGTAGGTAAGTGGAAGAAGTGGAGTTTAATTTGTCCAAGGTAATAAGTGGCAGAACTAAGTCCCCTGACTCCTAACCCTGTGAAATACCTTACTTCCCAAATCATATTCTTATTAAAAGGATGGCCAATGTGAAAGGAACTAAGGGGACAGAACGACCATTTAGTTTGAATTTGGAGATATTTAAAGAAAAAGGAACAAAGAGAAAGTTCACACGAGAGTGGTGGAAGACCCTTGTCAAGAGCCTATTATGCATCAGAACTGAGCTACTCATTGCACAGTGGGTAACTGCAAGGGGACTTCAGTGTATGGCATTAGGAGAGTCAGGCCTTAGTGCTGATGACAAGGGCATGTATTGAGAGCCAGAAGGTACCTTAGGATTTGTCTGGTCCAACCTCACTTGATTGTTATTGTTCATCCTTCGATCTTGAAGAGGAACAATGACATCACTGGTAATGTCTTGCTTCCTTGCGAATTGGATTTAAGGGAGCAAAGTCATCTGCTCTCTCCTCCAGAGTCATCCAAGTCAAGAGTCAAGGTAAAAGTCAGGACAGTTGGGGATCTGTGCAGTTTTCATCTGTAATTTCTTGTGATACGATTATGAAAAAACAAGCTCTTAGGGAAAAAAAAACCCTTGTGTTTTAAATTGAGTTCTTTATCTATACTCTATTTTTAGATGAGATAACTGAGTCCTACAGAGATGAATAACTTGCCCAAGTTCACAGAGATGGTGTTGGAGCGAGGATCTGAAATGAGCTTCAATACTCTAGTAGCTTAGGGTCCTGGCTTGGGAAGCATGAGCTCAAGAGAATGGGGAAATAGTGTTGATGGGAGTCTCTTATCAGAATGAAGTTAAGTGAGATTAAGAGGGAGGAAGTTAGGGTGTCTATGATCATCACTTTGGGTGCTGGGTCTGTGTTTGAGGCTTGGCCAGAAAGCAGGAGTGAGCAGAGAATGTGGGGGAGAACTCAAGATCTCTCGGGTTATCTTGGGTTGCCTCCCCTGCCACAAAGGTAGGTGAAGGGAGAAACAGCGTGGTTGTGAATCTTTCCATCCCCCATCCAGCTTATAGCAGTCAGGAGTGAGCAATGAAAAATGGCTGAAAGAGCATTTTCTCTTGTGTGAATCACAGGCCTCTGAACTCCCCCTGGCTTCAGTGTCAGAAGGGCATTGGTCAAGGTGATAGTCTGAAAGTGAAGATCTTTGCTGGAAATGGAGCAAGGGAAGCAATCCAAACAAGAAAATTCCAAATCACATAAAGTAAGGATGAAAGAGCCCCTTTTCTTCCCCTAGCAAACTGGGCCAAATGTTAATTGAAGAAATTAAGGAGAATAATTGGGAGCTTTTACAACTGCATCAGGGAAAACAAATATGAGAGGGAGAGCTGGCCCATCAATAAATGAGGAGGGAGGAGAAATCAATGTGAGTTGTAAAATGACTGTGCTATTGAGCGGCTGTTTTCAGAGCACTTTATGAAGTAGAGGAGGTAGGGATAATTAGGAAGTAATTAAGGTCTTACCAACATTAAGGAGTTATCGATAATAAATAAGTGAATAATTACTTATTACATTAATAAAATGTAGGTGTGACCAAAAGAAATGAATCCCCTGATAAATTTCCATGATCCAATGACTCATTTCTCTGTTTTTTAAAGATTGGAACCAATGTCAGATGGAATATATATGGCAATGATGGGAGAAACAAACAAACAAAAGAAAACAAACCATAAAACACAAAAGAATCAAACTACTCAGGCTGTTACAACCTTAAAGTCTGCTTTCTATTCTTTAAATACAGAGTGTATCAAATACCCTGAAGTTCTGAAAGGACAGTCAGTCCCAAGATAGAGCAGCACAAAATATCCTTGAGAGACGTCCACTGTCCAGGACTTTTGGAACCAATTGACAAATTATGCCCTTCAGATCCTAGAGGAGATTATTTTTGAATTCTGGATTATCTGTTTTGAAATTCTATGCCAGTCATTCATTTAGTCAGCTAATAAGCATTTATTAAGCACTTACTACATGCTAGGCACTGTGCTCACCATTAGGAATTTAGAGAAAGCTTCTACTCCTGGGGAGCTTGCATTCTTATGGGAGAGGCAGCAAGTAAACAATGGAGAACGCACACAATATATACATATACACATATGTATACACACACACACATATACATACAGAGTGGGTAGCAAGGTAACCTTAGAGAAAAGATGCTATCATTGTTAGGGTTGGGGGAGGACTGGGACAAGCCACTTATCGAAGATGGAATTGGAATAGAGTCTTGAAGGACTCCAGGCAAACCAGAAGACATAAGGAAGTGACATCCCAGGAATGGAAAAGCTGCTGCCTTTGATAAAGAACAAAATTGGCTAGCATACTTTCTTAATTTTTTTTGCTCAATTATATAATGGATACAGGAATGGAGTTAGCTACATGATGCATTCTGATAAACTCAGAGCACCAAGATTCACTTAAAATTACTTATTTTCCAAAAAAAAAATCTTAGAATAAACAACAAAAAAGCAGCAATAAAATACACAAAAGCTCCCCTCCCAAAGCCCAGTAAACAATTAAGAAAAATCTCATTAAAATGGTTATGATTGGCTGTCGATATATCTATACCTTTCTGTCATTTACCAAGACCTAGAACACTCAGATTCCATTCATTACTCCCAACTAATCTTAACTTTTTGGGCAAATTACGGAGTTTCTCTGTGTTTTAGTTTTCCCATGTATAAAATGGGCAATAATTACATGTATATTGAGTGATTGCTGTGTCTTGTACTATAAGTATACAAAGAATTATGCCAGCATCTGCTACATCCTTTCTTCTGTTCTCCCTTGATTTCAGCTACCATTATTGCCCATTCTAATCACTGCTAAATTTTTAAGCCACAATTTTAATTAGGAATATAATAGATTTTTTTTGCCTTAACAAACTTTTTATTAAATTGACTTATACAAAATAAGTGGAAGCTTGAAAATTAGCATATAAAAACAAACTTTAAAAGTTCTTTTATGAAAAACAGCATGTTGGGGCAGCTAGGTGGCGCAGTGTATAGAGCACCAGCCCTGAAGTCAGGAGGACCTGAGTTCAAATGTGGTCTCAGACACGTAACAGCTGTGTGACCCTGGGCAAGTCACTTAACCCCAATTGCCTCAGCAAAAAAAAAAAAACAAAAAAAAAAACAAAAAAAAAACAACAAAAAAAAAACAGCATGTTAAAGGTCCTTCCCAGGGCCACCTGAACCTGAAGAATTTCCTTTATGATATACCTGACAAGCGGCCATCAAACCTTAGTTGACTTCTAGTGAGATGATCCCTGACTCTTCCTATCAGTTTGATGAGAACAGATCGTATGTGCTGGAATTATTGGGAAATAAAGGTGAACTGGAAGGACAAAGACTCAAAAAATCCTCAAACCTTAGGACTGCAATGAACTTTAGAGTTCAATCTCCTCCATTTTGTGAATGTGGAAAGTTACTATTTTTTCATCATCAAACAACCAGAAAGTAGTGGATGCAGCCAGGGTTGAAACCCAGTTTTATTGGTCCAAAGCCCATTCCAATACAGGACAGATTACGAAGGGTTTGAAAAGTAGGTACTAGGGAGCCAGTGTTTATTCCCGAGCCAGCAAAGAACTGGATGCAAGATATGCTTTTGGAAGATTAATATAGAAGGCTGTTTTGATGGAGCAAAGACTGGAGTCAGGACGATCAGAGAGGAGATTCTTGTAACAACTAAGTTATAAAGAGAGACTGAACTAGGGTGGCAAGAACTGAAATTGAGGAGGAAAGGTGAAACAGAGAGATTTTGATGGAAGAAAACATAGGACTTGGTGACAGGTAATAACTGTTTCCTCCCTAAGGATCTTATGATATTGTATGAAATATTGTAGGTGAAATAGCTGAGTTTAAATTCTACTGATCTGAAGGAAATTTTGAGGGCATCACTCAGAAGTTGTTATTTTTATTTGAATGTGATTTTTTCTTTTTTGTGAGCAATATTGTTAGCAATATTCAAGTTTTTTTTAAATTGGGTTTACATTTACATTCAGTACATACTTCCTAATTGTATAAAATTACTTTGTATGTACAGGAAAATTAAAAAAGTATTTGTTGGGTTGTATTGAAAGCCATTGAATTGTCTGTTTCTTATAGTGTCTTCCACAATCATTTCACTCAAAATAGAGCAACATGCAAGTTGCTAAAGGACTTTAAATATAAGAATAGTATTCAATGTTCTAATATTCTGAATAAGAACATTTTCTTTGCTTATTTTTGCTTCACCTATTTCCAAAGGGATTTAGAATTAATATAGATAAAAATATGGGATCATTTAGAGAGAGCATGGTATAGTAGACTGAATACTGGGAATGAAGTGGGAATACTTTCACTCTAAGTAGCTGAATGACTATGAGCCTATGAGTCGATAAGCCTTCCCTGCCCAAGTCAAGATGGTTTCTGATCTGCATTAAGGTTCCATTACAAATTCTTAACATATAATCATAAATTTGTAGAGATTGAAGGGCAGCACGGCATAAGAGGTACAATGATAGACTTTGAGTCAGGAAGACCTGGATTCAAATCCCTCCATTGGCACTTTTTATTTATGTAACTTTAGGAAAATCCCTTCACTTTCTGGTACCCAGTTTCCTCATCAGAAGAACAGCAGTACCTACCTCACAGGGTAAATAAGATGGTGCATTTAAAGGAATAAGAGTTGTAGATGTCAAGTATTATTATTTTCTTATTCTTATCTTGTTTGATGGAATTCATCTAAAATGGTCCTTGGACACATTCATTATTTTCCTGTCATTTTTTAATGTCAATGAGTCAAAAAACATCAGAAACACACGATAAATGTCAAAAAAAGTGATGTTCTGTGGCTTATATTATGCAGATGGAACAATTAAATTGATTTCTTTTTTAATTGAATAAAAATATTCATCTGTAACTGGTTGAAAACATCTTTGGCATGAGGGGGATGCTATGTACTCCAAACTGTTCTCCTCTGTGTTTTATTTCTTCCACTAGTTTTCTATACTTCAAAAGCCTTTTACTCTATATACTTTGGATGTTCAGTGGGTCGACATCAGTTAAAAACTATTTTCCCATTGTTATGGGTCAATGATATCCCTGTGTGATTATGGGTAACAGCTTTGTCTGTGATGACGTTCCAGTACCAGAACAGTTCATTTGTTGAATTTGCATGGATATTTTGGGGGTCTGTTATATAGAGATTTGCCATCTGTTAATTTATAGAGGTCAGTAAACATTTAATGCATAATTCTAATGCATGGTTTATAATAAATATTATTATTGTATCTTATATACTCAATAACTACCACTCAGCACTTGGTGCAATGCCTGCCACATAGTAAATGCTTAATAAATATTAATTGATTGATTGACCTGAGGATAAAACAAAACAGAGTTTGTCCAAAAGAAACAGGTATGGCTTCTTCTGGGCTTCCATATCTGAGATTACGACATTTGGGCAATAAATTTTACTTTTAGTTTTCTGGGACCTAATGGAGAATGAGAAAACTAAAAAGTCACATAGTTTTCATCTTTGAATCACAATAATTTTCCAGCTTCAGAGAAAAAACTTTTACGGAACTACATTCAGGAATTTGCTATTTAAGATCTTGTCACACTATTGAAGATCCCAATTTTGGGAGAAATATTCAATTGCAGACCAGAGTTAAGAGTTCAGGAGGTGAAGAGGATCCACTTTTAGACCAGTCTCATTTCTGGTTATTCTACAGTTATATGGGGAGAGAAGAACACACTTGGGGAAAAAGAGAAAATGCTTTAAAAACAGAGCAATTGGGAGCAGAATGAGAAAGGAGTTTGGTGAATGAGTTTGCTTAGCACCATGGTAGAAGATTTCACAGATTTTCAGACCTGGAGGTGCCCTTAGAGACTATCTACTCTGACTCAAGCTAAACAAGAATCCTTTTCTCAATGTACCTGATAGATGGTTAGCCACATTTTGCTCAAAGACCACTAGGGAGAAGGAATCTATTATCGCAGAGGTAGTTCATTCTTCTTTGGAACAGCTCTGATTTTTATGAAGTGTTTCTAAACTTTGAATCCAAATGCACCTCTCTACAATTTCCAACATTTGCTGATGTGTCATTTGTTAGTGAGCAGAACTATAGATAATATGAAGTTGCTTTTTTTATAATTTCAATAATTGGAATCTCAAAACCCTTTCCTAACTCTCTTACTGTTGAGGGTACCACCCTTCTTTCAGGTACCTTGGATTTCCATTTAAGTCTTTCACCCTCAGTATTCAATCTGTTGCCAAGTCTTATCTATTCCACCTTCACAACATCTCTCAAATATTCTCCCTTCCTTCCCCTGGCAATGCTCCCCCCACTTTGATGAAGGTCCTTGTGATCTCTGTTGTTCAGTTTTTTTTCAGTTATAACCAACTCTTTCTCACCCCATTTAGGGTTCATTAGGCAAAGATACTGGAGTGGTTTGCTGTTTCCTCCTCCTGCTCATTATAAGGATGAAAAAACTGAGGAAAACAGGATTATGTGACTTGTCTAAGGTCATACTGCTAATTATTTATAGGTGGTCTCTCACATTAGAATATGAGTTCCCTAAGTGCCCGGACTGTGTTTTTTCTTTGTCATTCCTCACATACTTAATGAATGCTTGTTAAGTGATTAATTCACTGAGCTTGAATGAAAAAAAAAGTCATTTATAGAAAAGACTCCACATTATTTCGACTTTGAGATCAACTAAATCCTTAACAGATTGCCTAATGCATATCAGTTGTAACTAGAGTTTAATTCACTTATTAAGTGATTAATTTACTGAGCTTGAATGAAAAAAAGTCATTTATAGAAAAGACTCCACATTATTTTGACTTTGAGATCAACCAAATCCTTAAGAGATCCCCTAATGCATATCAGTTGTAACTAAAGTCAGATTTTACCCTGGACTTGAAACCTTGGACTACAATCTGTTCTGTATTTATATTACATTTTGTTGAGCGGTTTAATCAAGGCTTTCTTTGGCATCTGCAGAAACCCCAGTATTAACATTTAGACAGAATGCTTTGCCGATGCTCTCGCATGCTATACTGGACTTGGGCCACGCCAGTAATAGATCTATCTGTTTGTAGCATTGCAGATTTCAGACTTCAGAGAAAGTTAAATCTTGCGTTTCTCTGCCATATATGGTATGATGTTATATGTTCCACCAATTAACTGAAATCATCTTTCTAGTCAGTTCTTTGATTTTTTTCCTCTCTTTCCCCACCTCAGATATTTATTATTGACTTATGGTCCTGGGGATGTCCTGATTTTTTCATTTGTAAAATAGCCCCTGTTTCATCATCAAAAAGATCATCAAAAGAGATAATGTGTGTAAATAAATTTCCAATATCCTTAAGGTGCTATGCAAAAATCAATTATTTCCTTATCATTATTCTTTCCCACATTGCTTCGCATGGCTAAGACTTTATAATTTCGAGTAATCTACTGAAAGAGTCTGGTCAATAGTGGCTCCTTCTGTACATAACTGGGTTAACTTCTCATCGTGTTTCCTTATGGGGATTAGAGTGAATCTTTATCTTGGGTACTGTCATCACTCCAGATTTCTATGGTTTGGAATATGATTTAGAGTAGTTGGGCAAATCATTACCAGCTCATAGGCTGAAAGGCTGAAAGATATTCCACTAGACTTAAAAGAAATACAATGGCTGGCAAGCACAAACTTTAATTCAAAAGAACATTTGACTCCATCCACTGATCCAGGCCCAGGCAGAATTATGAAGTAGATGAATCTAATTCAATTCAATCCATCAAGCATTCACTAAGAGCTTACTGTGTGGAAGACAAGCTTGTCTTCAGTATCTCTTTATATCCTCTTAAGGTATGTCTCTCTCCTGTCTCCTGGGTACCCAGAACCCTCATGATGACACTTATTTGTCCAAAATTGTCTGCTGGGGGAGCATCCTGGGAATAGTGCTACATACTCTGGCTTATTCCCAGTGCCCATCAAAACTGACCATATTTAATTCTTTCTGCTCATTAATCTACTAACTAAACTCCATGTTTTCATATAAATGTGAGTGGATTCAAAATTTGGAATTTTCCTATAAGAGTTCTACATAGTAACATGAGACCTCCTGCATGGGCATTTCAGGACTTGGGTCAGGTTAGTAGAGGGAACATTTTGGTGATGGAGGGGCTTTCTGTTTCCTCCAAATCACATCATGAGGCTCTCCGAGGGCTGTCTTTGCTTTAACCAGGTAGTCATGGTGTGAAAGAAGAAACAGAACAAAAGGGAAAAGCCACAAAAACAAAAAAGAAAAATGAAAACAATATGCTTCAATCTGCATTGAGACTTTATAATAGTTTCTCTGAACGTGGATAGCATTTTTTTATCGTGAGTCTTTTGGAAATATCTTGGCTCATTGTATTGCTGAGAAAACATAAGTCAGTCATAGTTGATCATTCTACAATATTGCCCATGAGCTGCACGATCCCAATAGCAGTGTTAAAATAAAGGAAAGATTTGTCACTTACCATTCATGCAAACTCCAATTTAGACTATTGCATTTGGAACTCTGCTCAAAGGACAATCACACTGTGGATATCTTTTAACCCAGCAATATTACTTATTAAATCTATATCCCAAAGAGATTATAAAAAAGGGAAAAGGACTCACATGTGCAAAATTATTTCTATCGGTGGCCAAGAATTGGAAAATTGAAGGAATGCCCATAAGTTGGAAAATGACTGAACAAGTTATGGTTTATGAATGAAATGGAATATTATTGTTCTATAAGAAATGATGAGCAGGCTGATTTCAGAAAAGGCTGGAAAGACTTACATGAACAGATGATGAGTGAGGTGAGCAGAACCAGGAGAACATTGTACATGGTAACAGTAACATTATGCAATGATCAATTATGACCGACTTAGCTCTTCTTAGCAATATAATAATTCAAGAGAATTCTAAAAGACTCATGATGGAAAATGCTATCCATATCCAGAGAAAGTTTTATGGAGTCTGAATGCAGATCAAAGCATATATTTTCCTTTTTGTGGTTTCTCCCTTTTATTCTGTTTCTTCTTTTTTTTTTTTTTGCTGAGGCAATTGGGGTTAAGTGACTTGCCCAGGGTCACACAGCTAGGGAATGTTAAGTGTCTGGGACCAGATTTGAACTCAGGTCTTTCTGACTTCAGGGCTGGTGCTCTATCCACTGCACCACCTAGCTTCCCCTGTTCTGTTTCTTCTTTCACAACAAGACTAATATAGAAATATGTTTACATGATTGCACATTTATAACCTATATCAGATTGCTTGTCACTTTGAGGAGGGACAATAGGAGGGGAAAAAATTTGGCACTCAAATTCTTATAAAAAAGGAGTATTAAAAACTATCTTTACAGGTAATTAGAAATAATAAAATACTATTTAGCACCCCCCATTAGACTATTGCACTCACTTCTCAAAGGGCATCCCCCTGTTCCAGTCTGCCCATTTATCCTACAATTGCCAAACATAAAACATAGTTTGAACCATTATTCTCTTGCTCAAAGGTCTACAGGGGTTCTTTATGACTTCTAATTTAAAATAGTTCTCCCATCCAG
Organism: Myrmecobius fasciatus; assembly: GCA_023553655.1. Lineage (NCBI taxonomy): Eukaryota > Metazoa > Chordata > Mammalia > Dasyuromorphia > Myrmecobiidae > Myrmecobius > Myrmecobius fasciatus. Next base: position 349,993 of record JAJPUD010001684.1, on the reverse strand, counting down.
CATCAATGTACTTTTCAAGCCTTATTTCACCCTTCTCCATTTCATGAGCTCCTCCAGCTAAACTAGTAGCTGTTTCTCCATCAAAATATTTTATTTCTTTATTGGCTCTCCTGCTTTCTGCCTACTTCAATTTCTGGTCATGTGGCATCTTCTATGGGAAGGAGAGCTCCTAACAGCTCACATGTTGATATTTCTCTATTTACAAATCCCATCGCCCAGAATAATGGAAGCTCTTCCAAGGATAGAGATATTTTCATTTTGTCTTAGTATACCCAGTGGCTGACGCAAGATCCTTTTGTTGTTCAGTCACAACTGACTCTCCGTGACCTCATTTGGGATTTTCCTTGCAAAGATATGGGAGTGGTTTGCCATTTCTTCTCTAGCTCATTTCACAGATGAGAAATTAAGGATTAAGTGACTTGCCTAGGGTCACACATGTAGCAAGTGTCTGAGGCCAGATTTGAACTCATGAATTTGAGCCTTCCTAATTCCCAAGCTAGCGCTCCATCTACTGCACCACTTGCTTTGTATATATAGTAGGTGTGCTTTTGATTAGATTAGATTAGAATCAAAGCCCTAGCCAGTTGTCAGTACCCTCACTCCCACCTCAAATGACTATATATTTGTTGGTCTATGAGCATGCTCTATATCCTCCTAGCAGAATGTAAGTTCCTTCAGGATAGGGAAATACTTCATTTTTTTTGAACACCCAGAGCCTGTACAGTACTTTGAAAATAGTAGGTACTTAACAAATGTTTGATGAATTGAAGAAAGTTGAAATGAATCATTGCGATAATTGATAGCCCCTTCATGTGCTATTCTACAGTTGCTCTTTATTAAAATTCATTAAAATAAATGAGATACTTTTCAGGTTTTGCTTTGTATTTTTGCTTTTTATTTTATGTTTGAAAGCATCTTTGATTTCATTGACATCAGGAAACCTGAAGAAATGCCCTTTATCAATATGGATTGGTGACTGTTATGTAAAGGACAGTCTTAGGGAGTCCATCACCTAGGGAGCTGTGATGGCCGAAGACTCACCCAGAACCACATTGCCATGACATATCTGAGGGTGACCTAGAGCAGATTTGTGATTCGGGATGACTACTAGGGCATCGTGCCTCTCACTTGCCATTACCCAGACAAAACAACTCTCACCTTCCCTTCCCTCCCCATTTTGAATCAGATTCTTTATCAAATTGATGCAAATCTTGAGTTAATGATAAGTAGGAACAACCCTCTCCCCTGACCCCTAGTCAACATTTCCTTCACTACACAGCACAAAGCACAAGCCACAGCACCAAGTCTACACTGTGAAGGGTCCCCTACCTCCCACCCCCTTCTTATTTCCTTATTTCTGGAAAACAAGATCTCTTTTGGATCCTGATATTCAACATTTTAGCATTTTCATAAACCTGGGAGAGCCCACGTCATTCTTCATGTTGCTGAGTTAGTTTATTTAAGATTTATACCTTGTCTGTGACCAAAAAGGATGTGAGATGGCTTAGGAATTAAAAGGATATAAAACAGGACAGTTAGGATCAGAAACAGAACAAGAATGGATTAAAAAAGGGGGTAGATCTTGCTCACTGGCAACCATTTTTTGCTCCCTTTCATTCACTGGGACAGCAGGGCATTAGCTTTCCCCCTGAGATGCCAGGCAACCATGGGCAACATTTTGGGAAGCGTGTTGCCAGTTTTCCTGCGTGTTCTTCTTCTTGTACCCGGCAGGTAGCAGGTGGAGACGCAGGTGAGCCGGGGGCTTGCGAGCTTCCTGTGGAGACCCCATCTATAAACCTCAGGCAGACCTCTGGGGATGTGGGGATCTCACTTGCCAATGTGCTGAGCTATAATCTTCAAGTTCTCCCAGGAACTCCCCTGATCTCTCCTCCAGCCCGCACTTTAAAGATGACACTCCAGAAGGCCTTGGGGCATCCAGGGGACCCTGTTCCACACCCGGACGGCCCTGTGGTGGGATGCCCCATTTGTCTCTGCCTTGGCATGAGGGTCCATTGGACAGTGGCCGTCAGGAAGTGGGAGACCATTGCACTCGGTCAGCGCTAAGAAATCATTATCACTAGACAGACCCAGAAGTATGGACTGTAGATAATGGGCCTCTCAGGCTGTCCAGAAATCATTATGCTACTGAGGGAAAAGCAGTGACTGTTTTAAATCCCATTAGTGCGGATGATGGGCTGTCTGAAGCAGGATGCCCATACCTGAACAAGCAGCTTAGAATCACTCCATCCCATTAACCCTCCACTGCTGGGTCTTGTCATTCTCCAGGCTGGATCTCCTGACAATCAGAAGCGAAGCAACGTGGAGGCTCCGTCTGGGGCGGAGAGAGAAAGTCTATGGATTACCCTGGTCACTGGTGATCCTGATTACATTAGACTTGTAGATGAAGGCTGGAGGTGGCCAGTGTCTCACCAGCCTCCTAACCCAGCTTGTCTGGATGCAGACTGTTTCTATCCATCACTGTTCCCTTAAAAAAAGAAAACCAACCAACCAACCAATAGGGAATAATCCCTTCCTAGGCCAAGGTATGATTTCTGTCTGTCTTTGTCAGGAAATTAGCTCTGTTGTGTGATCAAAATTTCAGGAAGATCTAATCAAAAGATAACAAGAGAAAGGGAGGAAAAAGAAAAAAAGGAAAAGAAAAAGGAAAAAGCAGATATGACTCATAGTTCGGTCCCATTGTCTAACTTTTTTAGGCCTTCCCTGGTTTTCCTTGGGAATCAGGGTCTCCTCAGCCATGCTCTCATCTGCCTTTGAGCATCCTTTGTGTTTGGAGAATGCAAAAGCAGTTTTTGGGGTATAACTTTACTTGGGAAATTTTTTTTTGTATACTCAATATTCAGGTTGAAAATGGAGAAACATTTACTAAATTTAGGATGATTAGAGACTGCACCCGTGATTTCCCTGATACACGGAAGGATCTGCTGAAGAAATTCTTTCCTCCAAAGGAACTTGGGTTTTTCTCGGCAACTTAACGTCTTAGCAGATTGCCTAGATCACTCAGAGATTATAGGATTTAATCCTGGGGTCACGCAGCCAGTACATAACAGGTGGTGCTGGACCCAGAATTGGGAAGACTTGTTCAAATCCAGCCTCAGACTATGCGACTCTGGCCAATTAGCTTGTGTTTGTCCAAGTTTCCTCATTTGTAATAAGGAAATAATAATAACACCTACTTTCCAGGGTTGTTATGTGGAGATAATATTTTGAAAAGAACTTTGCAGACCTTAAAGAGTATATAAGAACCATTATTAACATTTAGTATTGATAATAATTAATTGTAATTGACTTTGGGGCCAGCTCTCCACCCATGATTCCATGATACCCCTCTTTAGTGACCTTTAGTAACTAGGAGAGAAATTAGGAAAAGGCAAAGTGAGCCTTCAGGATAGTTCTGAAAGACATTTTTGACTTTACCAGACTTCCATTGTAGCTATAATGAAATGCCCTTGTTAGAGGAAGAGTCTGTAGATAACTTGACAATTTCTCAGCTTTTTTTCATTATGCTATTTTGGGCATTAAAAATACACTGCCAAATCATCTTTCCCCCCCACAAATCCTAAATAACAGAAAGCTGTTTTGAGTTAAGGACCACCTAGCTTATCAGGCTGCAAAGGCATCGGAGGAAAAGATATCCAAGTTTGTTTATGTAGAAGCGTTGACATCCCGCCAAGTATAATGTTTTAGCCATTTCTAAGTCATTTATTTTAAAGGATGGTCCCAACAGGTAGTGTCAGACAGTAGAAAGAACAATAAATCTGAAATCTCAAGACCTGGGTCCCAGTTCCAATTCTGTTCCTTCTTGCCTGTGTGACCCTGAGCAAGATATCCTTTTTGCAGTCCTCAGTTTCCTTATGTGTGAAATGACAGGGTGGGGTGAAGAGAACTAGACAATCTCTTAAGGTTCTCTCCAGTTCTATCTATAATCCCCAAGTTTCTTTCAAGCTATGCAAACTCTTCTTGTATCCCTATGCTTTTTTTAATTAAAGCTTTCAAAACGTATGCATGAATAATTTTTAACACTGACCCTTGCAAAACCTTGTGTTCTAAATTTCTCCCCTTCCTCCCACTCCCTCCCCTAGATGGCAAGTTATCCAATATATGTTAAACATGTTAAAATATATGCTAAATCCAATATATGTATCCATATTTATGCAATTATCTTTCTGCACAAGAAAAATCAGATCAAAAAGAAAAAAATGAGAAAGAAAACAAAATGCAATCAAACATAACAAAAAGAGTGAAAATGTTATGTTGGGATTCCCACTCAGTTTCCACAGTCCTCTCTCTGGATATAAGTGACTCTTCATCACAAGATCATTGGAATTGGCCTTGATTCCCACCCTGTTGAAAAGAGTCATGTCCATCAGAATTGATTATCATATAATATTGTTGTTGCCGTGTATAATGATCTCCTGGTTCTGCTCTTTTCACTCAGCATCAGTTCATGCAAGTCTCTTCAGGCCTCTCTGAAATCGTCCTGCTGGTCGTTTCTTACAGAGCAATAATATTCCATAACATTCATATACCATAATTTATTCAGCCACTCTCCAATTGATGGGCATCCATTCAGTTTCCAGTTACTTGGCACTACAAAAAGGGCTGCCACAAACATTCTTGCACATGTGGGGCCCTTTCCTTCCTTTATGATTTCTTTGGGATATAAGCCCAATAGAAACACTTCTGGGTCAAAGGGTATGCACAGTTTGATAGCCCTTTGGGCAGAGTTCCAAATTTGCTTCCTGAATAGTTGATATCCCTATGCTTTTGATGAAATCCAAAACCTTCATTCCTGAAAGCTCCATGATTAATAACCATTCAGTATCTCTTCAAGAATATTGATTTTGAAAAAATTGGATCTCTGTTTCAGAGAGAAGTTTGGGTTTATCAAAAGTTCTGTATATTTCTTTAAGGCTGTTCTGCCAAAAAGTCAAGGAAGTGAATATAATTTTAGATAAACCAGATATGATAGATTTCTGGAAAGAATTGAATGAGAGCAGAAGGAATATGCCTTTTTGGGCTATTTTATGGCTCCCTTACAAAGACTGATCACATAGGGCAAAAAATTAATAGTTCTTTTTCTATTCTGAGATGAACTAATTGGGCTGTCAACCCAGTCACATATATGCTGGACATTGACCCTTCAGCCATTTTTTGCTTTTTAGATAGATCAATTTTTTGGTGGGGGGAGTGGGGTAATTTTGGTAATTACTGGGGAAGTTCTGCAATGTCCTTGTCATATGTGAATGGGAGCATGTGAAAGATATTACCATCTCTAAGGAGAGACCTTCTTGGATTAAGAATTTGTCCCGGACATCCTTCATAAAAACAGTAGACACCAGGGATGAACGTGCTGTTTCTGCTCTCTGTCTCCCTTGAAAGAGAATCATCAAATACAGTTATTTATTTTGGTACATCTTTCAAGGAATCTTGTACAAAGCCTGTTTCTCTGCTATAAATTATATATATCCACTTGCTTTACCTAAATGTGGCTTTGGGGGGGGGGGACGCTGATAGATAGTGTTCTTTCCCCAAGGGAGATTTTGATTCCTGCCTGGGGTAAGAGGAGCAAGAGAAGCATCTATAAGGCTGACCACCCTCTTCTTCTGTGAGACAGAAGGGTATTGGATTAGAATGAGATCTACCAGACCCTCTAACTATTATTGGGCTATAGCAGGATTTATTTCCAGATTCAAAAGCAACAAAGCCACTTGGTTATTTTCCCTTAAAGGATAAGTGAGTAACCTCAAGCTTATTATCCCAGGCTTGATTCCTTCTACTAAATATTCTAGATTAATGTCTTTTAAGATCATGGGAGCATAAGACTGAGTGCTGACAGTGACCTCAGAGATCACCTTGTCCATCCTCCTTTTTTCACAGATAAATAAACTGAGGACCTGGAAGGGAAAGTCAATCGTCTAAAGCTACAAGTGACAAGTGGAAAAATCAGGATCAGAAATCTGCTCTCTTGATTCCAAAGGGCTTTCTTTACACAATTAGTTCACAGAAGCCCCCCCCCCTCACCATGCACAAACATGCACATACATACATACATACATACATACACAAATTATAATCGAGTCAGCTTTGTTCTGCTTCCTCAGGCAAATGAATTCCCCCTCCTCATTGCTTTAGGATGGACTGATGTGCCAGATTCTTGTCCCTCTGCTATCTTTGGCAGGTCACCCATACATTCTGCTGCAGTGCTGAGTTATTGGTGCTATCCTAGTTAATAGAGTTTCACCATTGGAAACCCACATCCTAATCACTCAGTAAACCTCTCAGCAAATGGCTCTTGAAAGGACACTATGGGTCCTGCATTGTCAAGCTTTTCAGGGGACATAATCAAAGTCCCTTTTCTTGAGGGCCTTACAATCTTGTTGGGGAGAAAAGACAAATACAAACAACATTTTAAGAAGGTGCCTGAGAGATCCTTTAGTCTAATCTTTTCACTTTATAGTCAAAGAAACTGAGACTCAGCTCAGATGATCATTGATAGAACTGAAAAAGTGACCTGTCCAAAGTCACATGAGTTACCAGTAGTTGAGTTGGGACTGGAACCCAGGTTCTCTGAGCCCCAATTCAAAACCTTCTCTACTGTATCACACTGCCAAAGTTAGATGATTTAAGGTCACATCTCTAGTTAGAGGTAAAATGAAGCGTAGAGCTAAGAGATTCTAACTCTAGTCAAGTTTTAAAAAAATATTTTCTTTGTTCTCTAGAATATTTAGTAGAAGGAATCAAGCCTGGGATGATAAGCTTGAGGTTACTCACTTCTCCTTTAAGGGAAAACAACCAAGTGGCTTTGTTGCTTTTGAATCTAGAAATAAATCCTGCTATAGCCCAATAATAGTTAGAGGGTCTGGTAGATCTCAATCTAATCTAGAATCTCTAGATTGTTAGATACTTGGAAGTCCCTTCCCTCAAGGCACATAATCTAAGAGAGATGAGAGTTGTACTCAAATAACTACTATACATTTTGTTTATATTAACATTTAACATCCATTATTATTTGATTCTACCTTGCCTTTTCAGATTTATAACATTATATATATAATATTATATATATATAACATTAATATCTCCTTGTGCTCTCTGTTCCAGCCATATGCAGAGGATATGTTGGTAAACATTTAACAATTAGGTCTTTGGGGAAAAAAGAACACACACACAAAATATACTTTAAAGTTATTATTATTAATTTTTCTTCATGGACTTTCTTTCTTTCTTTTTTTTTTTTTGCTGAGGCAATTGAGGTTAAGTGACTTGCCCAGGGTCACACAGCTAGGAAGTGTTAAGTGTCTGAGACCAGATTTGAACTCAGGTCCTCCTGACTTCAGGGCTGGTGCTCTATCCACTGCACCACATAGCTGCCCCCCATTCACTTTCTTAAGTCTAATTAATCAATGAAACAATAAATAAAACCTTGATTGGTAGCATATGATTGATTTCTGGGGTACATATGCTCATTCTGAAAATTTAACAATTGGTTTTCTTGAGTGAATTGACCTAGTTCCAGTGTACTTCTGATTATATCCTATGCATCAATAGTGTGAGTACTGAGCATTGAAGGGGCTGCCCAGCTATTCTACTGTTGAAGAACTGTGAGAATTTAGTGTATTTTTCACTATAACCAGGCAAGAAATAAAGAAAAGAAAGAGAGAAAGGAAGGCAGGAGGAAGGAAAGAAGAAAGAAAAGAGACAAAATGAAGAGAAAAAAGAAAAGGAAGGAAGAAAAAGAGAAAGTAAAAAAAAATAGAAAGAGAAAGGAAGAAGGTAAAAATGAAAAAAAAAGAGAAAATAAAAAAGGAAGGGAAGAAGGGAGGAAAGAAGGAAAAAGGAAAGAAAGAAGCCTTGGCAAAGAGAAAAAGTGCTCAGACTTGTCTACTAATTGTCTGGCTTGGGAAGTTCTTCTAAAATAGCAGCAAAGGGAGTATTTTAAAAATATATTTGTAGCAGATATAAACTAGTATATGTAGAAAAGTATACCAACCAGGTCTGTTATTTATAGAAGTAAATACCACTGGTAAGGTTTAGCAAAGCACTTACAGAAGAGTGGCTTGGATGGAGTCCAGACTGTTCAATTGTTAATATATTATTTATGTTAACAAAATGAAATGTTTGGCTGAGTGGGCATCAGCTCTTTTTTCTCCTCCCTTAATACTGTATGTTTACCAAAGGCTATGACCCTTCTCAATAATTATTTGCCAATCTGTGTAGAGGTGGTACTCTGTACAAAACCTACATGATTATACTAGGAGATGTATCTAGATGGGAGTGAGTCAACATGAATAGAATTTTATTTTATCAATTTTGAATGATCCCCATAGAGCTTATCTTTATCATTTTTCTCTCATTGTAGCTGATCTTTTAAAAATCTTTTTTTATAAAAGCAAATTGATGCTCTTTTTTATATTATTGTCATTTATCATTGAATTATTCTTCTTCCCAAATGTATTCCTCCATTTTAACCAAGATATATACACAAGTAAAGCAAATCAACCCATTGACAGTGCCTGACAAAATATTTCTTATTCTGTACCTTTAGTTTCCTACTTCCCTTTTGAAAGGGTGGAGGCATTCTACCAATCTTCTGAAATTATGATTAGTTAATGCATGGGTTCTCATTCTGAAGTCACTTATTGTTTTCTTCCCCTTTGTATCATTGTGGTCATTAATGCAATTGTTCTTTTGCATTTGCTTACTTCACTATGAATCTGTTCATGCAATTCTTCCAAAATCTCTCCTTCATGTTTTTCATGTTTTACATTGCAATAATATTCCACTTCATTTCTATAGCACTATTTGTTTAGCAATTCTTAATCCTTTTGTGTCACTAAAATATTGCTATAAACCAGATCAGGTCCCTAAAAGCTACAGCTAAGGAAACTGTTTTTGATCAAACAAAATACAAAAGTGATCACAAAGGAAAAATATATAACTTTGATTATATGAAACTGAAAATCTCTTGTGTGAACAAAATTTATGCAACTAAGATAAGAAGAAGAATCTGTCAATTGGGGGAAAAGATTAGCATCAAATTAAGGTCACCTGGTCACCTCTAATTATAATCACCAGCTGCCATTTTCAGTGGATAAATGGTCTAAAGAATTTTTTAACATAAAATTATTAAAAGAACTGCAAATTAAGTACATGAAAGATATAAATATGAGAAATGTAAGTCAAAATAATTCTTAAATTTTACCTTACCTTCAGCAAATTAGCAAAGATGACAAGAGATGGAAACAGTCAGATACTATAGAGAGACAGAGATAAACTAATACATTGTGGAGTTGTGAATTGGTTCAGCTAGAAAGAGATTTGGAATAATGCTAAAAATGCTAAACAAAAGCTTATGTAAATTTCTTGTTGATGTGGAAATATATTTTGATTTTAGAAATTCTATGCCTTAACATATTCTCCAATGAAGTCACAGGTGGAAAGAAAAATCCTATAACTATCTATCTAAAGAGTTTTTAATGCTGTTTCTCACAGAACTCAACATAATCTCTTTCTTATTAAAACTTCAGTAGAAGTTTTAGAAAAGGGATTTGACAAAAAGGTATAGGAAGAACAATAGTTACAAAAACAATTGCAAGTATATTGGAAGTACTCTCTTCTTAGACACATGAGGTTTCAGGGGACAAACTCATGGTCTCAGAAATCTTTTTTCCTATTTCATTGAATCTTTAGGAGGTTCTCCTTAGGTGTGGTTCTCAGCTGGGCTTTGTTGATTTATGTCTTTCTAGAGTCCATAGCTAGTATTTCTTTCTTTAGGGAGGGATTACAATTCCTGAAGCTGCTGCCATCCTTAGTGGTTGCCATTTCACCTCCTTCTATAGGTGCTTCCTCTGTTCTATTGTGACCATGGTGGACCCTACTATTGACTCTACTAGATCTTGGGACCCCAGATAGCTTTTATCTATCTTCAGGTTACTGAGACATTTCTCTTTAGAAATATCCATCAGGAAAGAATGGACACAAGAAAGGCAGAGAGGTATCAAGTCTTTGAAGATGCAAAGCAACAGGATGGGCAATGAGGCAATTGATCTTTCCCCCACCTGGAAACTCACAACAAGTCTACCTTATCACTTGGAAGGAAAAGAGCAAAAGGTTAAAGGGATCCACCTCATCTTTTCTGCAAATCAAATGACTTTCAGCTCAGCACCTCCCCAGTCATCAATCCTTCCAGCTCCTCAGCCTGTTAGGAGGTTTAGTCATCATATAATAGCAACAACAATAACAGTAGTAGCAGCAGTAGCAGCAGCAGTGACAAGGACTGGTATTTATATAGTGCTTTAAGGTTGGCAAAGCTCTTTAAAATATTATCTCATTTGCTCTTTATAACAATTCTGAAGGGCAAAGAGAGAAAGGAACAAGCTTTTATTTTATTTTATTTTGCTGAGGCAATTGGGGTTAAGTGACTTGCTCAGGGTCACACAATCAGTAAGTATCTGATGCAGATCTTCTTGATTTCCAGGTATAATATTCAATCTAGTGTATTATTAATCTGCCAGTCACATGAGGCTGGGAACAGGTTTCACATGCTGGATTGGAAGCAGATAGTGGCTATTTGAGCATGCTGTATGCTAGTAACCAGAAAGGAAAAATCTCAGAATGGTCTAAGGACTGGACCATATTGGACAGTATTCTCATTAGAGGGGGAGTGCATTTTGGGCAGAGAACTTTCAAGAAAGCAAAGATATCAGAAAGTGGAGAAATTGAGGAAGTAGATAATAACTTACATTGGCTGGAGTTGTGAAAGGAAATAATGTGAAATGAGGTTGGAAAGGTAGGTTGCTGCCATATTTGGATGGGCCCAAGTACCAGATATGCTTTCATGTAGACAATAGGGAACCACTGTTTTTGATTAAGGAAGTAATATAGTCACACTAATTCATTAGGAAGGTTTTTTTGGAAGCTGTAAGAAAGAAAGGGGTCATTTTGGATCACTGACAGAGCTGGAAGGGATCATTTGGATTCCAATTGGGTCAGTGGGATAAATGCCGAAACGGGGATTTGAGCTTGAATCTCCCTGACTCCAACTCCAATGTTTTATTCACTAAACCACAAGGTGAATCTCTTGCAGAGAGCAGAATCAGAGTTTTCAATTAGAGACTATTGCAATAATCCAGAGAAGGGGGGATAATCTAGGGAAATAGCTATGTGAGTGCAGGAAAGGAGGTGAGAGTGGAGAGATTGTAGGCATAGATGTGATAGACTGTAATGTGTGAGGGAAATGTTAGAGATGACTCTGAAATATTAAGTTTGGGTTTTACATGTGTTAATTCATTGGATTCTCACAACAACTTTGTGAAGTGAATACTGCTCTTATCACCATTTTACAGAAGTGAAACTGGGAAACTTTTTTCTTTTCAAAAGAGGAAAGAGGTTAATCTATGTGGAATTGTTTTTGGTGAAACTTGAAGTGATGATCTTATTTTCTAAGTGCATCACTTCTTTTATCCTGTTATGGAAGAAAATCTCAATAGCTGGCTCTTTCAGAACAAATTTATTATTAGAATTCTAAGTATCTCAGGGGTGGGGAGAAGAAAGAAAGAGAAGGAGAATGAAAGAAAGGATGGAAAAAATAAGGTGATACAGAGAAAGAACTCCATTCTGCTTTTGAAAATCAGATTCAAGTCCCTTTTCTACTTATAATTTATAGGATCCAAGGACAAAGACAAAATTCCACTGTCAAGATTAAATAGGAATACACAGTTTAGGTGACAGTTGTTGAAAAACCGTAATAATTTGCCTTTTGTTACACCCTGGAGAATCATTTACCTGAAACTATTCAGTCTTTCTTTACTTATTCCCTCTAAGGATTAGCCTTTCAACTCGATCAAAGGTGAATTCAAGATACTTCTATTAATTGAATTAATTAAAAGATATCCTTGTTCTTAGTTTGATCATTGCTCTAATCAATTTCAGGGAGGATTCTTCCCTGAATTGAATAGATCTCTCTCTTTAGAAATTGTTTTTTTCATAAAAATATATAATAAGATTTCAATGCAGGTCATTGTTTCATAACTGATAATTCAAGAAATAATATAAAGATTTTTATTTAGATTAGATCAAGAAGTTTGAAACAAAGAAATATCTTAATATACTTTTGCAATATGTAGCCTACAGGAAGAAAAGGAGTGGAGATCTTAAAATTCTTATACAATGTATTCTGGAATTATATCTCAGAGATATAGAACCAGAAGGAATGCTAGCAGGCATTGAATCCAATTCTTTCATTTTACAGATTTGGCCAGTTTTCTCCCAGGAATCAAAGGCATTCTTACTAGACTGAGATCTGAAAAATCCAGCCTCAGAAACTTACCACTTAGCTCTAAAACTCTGAGCAAGTCACTTAATCTCTGTTTGCCTCAATTTCCCCAAATGTAAAATGGGCATCATAATAGCACTTATCTCCAAGAGTTATTTTGAGAATCAAATGAGGTAATAAGTTTTAAGTGCTTACGCACAGTGCATAGCAAGTAATAGGCACTAAATAAATGCTTGTTTCCTCTCATCCCTCTTCCCCAGACTTGAGTATGAGACAGCTATGAAAAGCATTTGATTTAGATTAAATAAAAATGTTATAGAACAGTCTTATATGTCAAAAAGTTATATGCAGGGAAGAAAACTCTTGAAACAGGGTGAGGAAACATGGTGGAGAACTTTTGGATGAATAGAAGGAAAAAATTAATTAATATGGTGGTGTGGGAGGATCCTAGAAACCACCTAGCCAGAATGAGGAAATGGATGATGGGTTTTAGAAAAAGAGACTAAGCTGGCATGGAAGTTGAATTTAGTGGTTATGGGGTGATTCACTTTTTCATACATATTATGAGTTTTTATCTCTTCAAGCAGAGAAGATGTATTCTTGTCAACACTTTGATGACAATCTCATCTTTCACAATATGGTAGAAGCATCAAGGAGAATTATTCTGGATCTTATTTAGACCAATAAAGATGAATGCTTGATAAAGCAAAAAATAAAAGCAGTATAAGGAGGAAGTAATTTCATCATCTTAGAGTTTATATTAGATAAAGAGAGGAGCATCAGACATTGCTGGCAAATACCATAGTTTTCAAGAGAATAACTTTTTTTTTTGCTTTTTGCTGAGGCAATTGAGGTTAAGTGACTTGCCCAGGGTCACACAGCTAGGGAATGTTATGTGTCTGAGACTAGATTTGAACTCAGGTCTTCCTGACTTCAGGGCTGGTGCTCTATCCACTGCGCCACCTAGCTGCCCCGAAGAGAATAACTTTTAAAAGTTTCCAAGAATGAAAAACTCAGAATACAATAGCTTGAAATCCTACAGGGAATGTTGGGCCAAGAGGAATGGGATATTCTCATGAGTAAAAGTCTTATGATATAAATACAGGTAACATTGATGATATTCTTCATCTTTCTACAATTTATATTTGACAATTTGCATATGTGGGTCATTTCCTTCCTCTGCCTTTTTGATCCTTTGATTTTAAATTTTTAAAAAAAGATCCTTTGAGATTTAAAAATCTTCAGGTAATCAAAATCCTCCCAACGTTTTGCTGAAAGCTCTCCATCCCTGACCTGGACCAGAAATCCAGATCCCAGTCACTTCTTAAGATCTTCTTAAGAGTGATAGGTTATATTGAGGTAGTTCTTCATTATTTATAAAGCACTTTCCTCTTAAAACTCCAAGAAAAAGCCAGTGCAAACATCCTTTACCTATTATTAATAAAGAAACTGAACTTCAGATTAAATGACTTGCCCATAGTAACATGACTAGTGAGTTGTTGATCCTGCACAACAATTCAGGTTTCTTGGTTGCAAGTCTAATCTACTCTATTGTGTCCTGCTGGCTCTTAGTTTCCTTCTCATACACCCTTTTTCTGAAAATTTCTAACTTCAATCAGCAACAGTAAGAAAACATCACTTGTGTAGTCTTTGGTTCCATAATCAGGATTTCGTAACTCCTAGAGGAACTTCTTAGGTTTCTTCTAAAATATCATTTTTAGGCTTTGCTTGTTCCTACATTGAACACTGGAACTAAGTGTTGGTCATAAGTATTTGATAAATCTCAGGAGTCCTTCCCTTGCGTCTTCTGTACTTTTCCTATGAGAAGACTCTCTTAGTAAGCTATGTGGTGAGGTAGATGATTTGGAAGACTTGAGTGCAAATGTGACCTCAGACACTTTCTAACTGTGAGACTCTGGGCAAATAACTTGACTTCTGTCTTTGTTTCCTTAGTTGGAAAATGGGGATAATAATAATAGCACCTACCTTATAGCATTATTGTGTGGATTGTGATATAATATATATTTTTAAATAATAGCTTTTTATTTTCAAAATATATGCAAAGATAGCTTTCAACATTCACCCTTGGCAAAACCTTGTGTCCCCAATTTTTCTTCCTCCCGTCCCTACTCCCCCCCATGGAAAGCAATCCAATATATCTTAAACACATGTAATTCTTTCATACATATTTCCACAATTATCATGCTGCCCAAGAAAAATCAGATCAAAAAAGGAAAACAAAACTAGAAAAAAAAAAAACAAAAGGCAAGCAAACAATAACAAAAAGGTGAAAATACTATGTTGTAAACCACATTCAGTTCCTGCAGTCCTCTCTCTTGACTCAGATGACTCTCCATCACAAGTCTGTTGGAATTGCCCTGAATCACCTCATTGTTGAAAAGAGCCATGTATATCAGAATTGATCATCACATAATCTTGTTGTTTCTATGTACAATGTTCTCTTGGTTCTACTCACTTCATTTAGCATCAGTTCATGTAAATCTCTCCAGACTTCTCTGAAATCATCCTGCTGATCATTTCTTATAGAATAATAATATTCCATAACATTCATATACCACAACTTAATCAGCCATTCTTCAAACTCAGTTTCCAATTCCTTTACACTACAAAAGGGGCTGTTACAAACATTTTTGCACATACAAGTCCTTTTTTATGATATAATATTTCTAAAGTGCTTAGCACAGTGCCAGAAATATAGTAGGTATTCTAAATTAAATGGTATTGCCCATTGTTCATGTCAGGCTTCCTAAAGCAGAGACTCAAGAATCATCATGACTTGTCTCTTCTTCCAATGACCAATACTAGATATCTTCTCTCCCTTTGGCACCTGTGAGCTGTCATCATTATTCCACTGAGCATAGAGATATTGTTAATATCATTTTCTGCTCTTGCCATTCCTTTTATGGGAAAAGCCTAGAGGTGACTATATCAATTTTCCATGGGAGTCAACCCAAACTTCTGGGGACCTTCGTCTAAGTCTCTTGGCATTATATACATACTAATGGAATACATAGACTCTCAATCCTCATTCATGCTATGTGACCATCCTACTTCCTTTCCCTTTTAATAGTCTCTTTGATGATAGCTTTCATACCCTGTCTAGTAAGTTATTTTTCATGGTTAATATCCTGCCCCATATTTATGGTCACCACTCACCTTTCTGTTGACCTTTGAGTGATTTGCAGTTTTGATTCTTTAGCAAAATGGATCCCTAATACTTTACTATATACCCATCTGCTTTGGTAAAATATTTAAGAAGTTAATAATTTATTATGGCTGTATTGTGAGCTTCCTTTTCAGTCTCTCTTCCCTATTCCCACCGTGGCTTCTCCCTTGTTCTAAAATTGTACAACTTTTCTTTCTGTTTGAGTCAGAATTGTCCTTAGGACATGGTGAATTGGGCCAGTTGCCTTGGGCAGAATATTAGGAAAGTGACCAATAGTAGATGTGATGGTGGTCACGTCAAGCAAGAGTGGATGGATCTTCTGGTAGTTTCCTATTTCAGCTTCTTGCTAACAAGACTCTAGGCTCAGCTGTTTCTTTCCTATTTAAGGATTGTAAATGTTGTCAGAACCCTCACAGTTTTGGTGCCCTGAGGCAAAGCCTTGGTTCCCCACTGAAGTTACATCTCTTTCTCCCTGCCTTTTGTTTCTTCACTTCCTTGCTTCAGTTCTATAAAAGTGCCTAATTTATCCATAGCAGCTCCTTCAGAAACAACAGCGGGATAATGGTCATCATCTGTGTGCCTCCTTTACATAGAAATTATTCTTGCATCTGAGAGTGCTCCTTTTATCTTTACACATATGACTTCTGGAGGAATGCATAAAACAAACTAAAAAACATGCCATTTAGTTTTACTCTTAATGACAGAAATTGAATAAAATCCTATAATATTGAAATAACCAAAATTATTTTTAATTGTAGACTTGTAAGCTGGGGAAAATGAACTGATCCTCTGAGAGCTCTTTGAATACGATTTTAGTTTTCTGGGTCCAACTTAATGGATTTGAGAAATGTAATCTTGTACTTCCTATAACATTTTCCACAAATAAAGAACAAAAGTAGTATCAGCAGCAATTTTGCAGAGGGATTTCTTAACTACTTTGATAACATAAATACTGACACATATGAGTTTATATATATATATGTTTCTTGCATACCCAGCTTTTGCAAAACTGAATTTTGGGAAAGACATCATTCATGAACATGAAATATATTATGGTTAGAAGAATCAAGACCAACTTAAATTGTTGAAATTTTTCAATGATTTAAGTTTTTCCCAGCTTAAAAAGTATCCGGAAAACATCAACCCAGGTCTAGAAGTTAAAGCAAGGAAATTAATTTCAGTGACAGAAATAAAGTGAATCTAATTAGTAGTCCCTGGGCAGAGGCTCATTAGTGTGGTTAGTTAGTAAATGAAATTTCAGCTGCATTGAATTAGACTATTTGTCTTCAGTTATTCTTTCTAAAAGGAATTACAGAATGACTACAACTGTTTTATGTTAACAGAACCCTCCCCCACCATGAGAATGTTTAGGATCTCTCTCTCTCTATCTCTCTCTGTCTCTCTGTCTCTGTGTCTCTGTCTCTGTGTCTCTCTCTCTCTCTCTTTCTCCCTCTCTTCCTCTCTCCCTTCCCCATTTCCCTGCCCTTATCCTCCCTCTTCCTCTCTCCCTCTCTTTCCTTTTCCCTATTCTGCCCTCCCTCTCCCTCCCTCCCTCCC
>JAJPUD010001684.1:286450-332854 GCA_023553655.1 Myrmecobius fasciatus | reverse complement strand
CTCTCTCTCTCTCTCTCTCTCTCTCTCTCTCTCTCTCTCTCTCTCTCCCTCTGTCTCTGTCTCTCTCAGAAGAGAAATAATCATTTAGAGGCAGATTTTCTTAAAAGTTTCTGAGAAAAGTGAAAAAAATCCTTCTTCTCTAATGTGGAAGAAGCTTCCATTTGTTCACCCAGTTGTTCCCTTTTACTTTGCTCTTACCCATTTTCTAAAGCTCTCTTAAAATTTGTTTTACCCTTGAAAAAAGACAAAATTCTCCTTTTGGGTCAGACTCATTTAAACTTTGGATAAGCCAAAATGAACTAAATTCTGTTGATAGATATAATGCCTTTGACACTCAAAGTTTGGTTGAAGTATCTGTGGATGAAAAAAAAGTGAGCTTTGATATTCGATTATTATCTTGATTGCCAAATTTTTTTTGTCTAAATGTCTTGAAACTTGTCATTAGATTGGCCTTTTCTCTGATGCTGTTTTAGACAATGGAGGTAACATTGGGTTCTTGGAAGCTTCGCAAGTGGGACACAAACTGGTTGGGCCTACCTAGCTGGGAAGGTTTCCAGTACAAGACTGAAGTTAAATTATGTGTCTATACTTTTAGGACAGACAAAAACCTCAATTTAACATTAAAAGGCCTTCTCTGTCTGGTCCCAGCCCCCTTCTGGAATTGATTTCATATGATTTCACCTAAAACATTCATTATTTCCACCAAACTGGTCTACCTGCCATTCTTTGGGCACAACCTTCCATATTCCTGTAGCATAACAGGACAAAATTATTCCCTATAATGGAAATATTCTTACAGAATTTATAGTTTCTTTCAAGGTTTAATTCATATGACATAATCCATGGGAAACTTCTGATTCCTATAATAGTTGGTACTTTCTCCATTTCCCCTCAAATGATCTATTTATCTGTGTATAATCGATGTAAATTCTGAAAATCCTTATCCTAACTCTCAGTATCACAAAGAGTTTCAGGTCTTAAAGCAAGGTGATATTTCCCCCCAGAATTTAAGAGATGCCCTCTGGTGACAGGGGTGACAATGCAATGTGATTGCTTCAAGACTCCTCTGTTGTGCTTTCCCTATAAGATTATCAATTGAAATTCATTTAGTTACTTAGCTTCAAAAGTTTTTTTTTTTTTAGAAATGGTTATTTATTAAGGTGATACCAAAGAATAGTTGGTAACATTTATTCAGAAATCTAATATCTTTCTCTCACAAATACATACAGAATCCAAGGGAAAGCAGATTCAAGCTTAGGTAACACATATTGCAAAGGGATAACTCATATTTCCTAGTTTTTACAAGTTAACTTTTCCCATTAATGGGAATGCTTAAGAAATTTCCCTAAAACATGGTGACTACATGCATTTTCCCTTGACTCCCCATGAAGTTGATCTGGAAATGTAACTAGGACATTGATGGGAATCTGGGTTGCTGGAAAAAAGCAAAAAACAAGCAAAAAAGATCCTGACCATTCAAAATTATTGTGGGGAGAGGGGAGACCAAAACACAAGCTCAGGACAACAACATCAACACTGATAGAAGAGAGAGTGAATCAGGGAAAGGACAAAACGAAAATATAGAGAAGAATAAACAGAAGAGGAAAAGGGTATAGGAGAATATACAGTAATCATAACTGTGAATGTGAATGAAATGAATTTACCCATAAGATGGGAAACAAATAGCAGAGTAGATAAAAAACCCAGAATTTTACAATATGTTGTTTACAAGAAAGACTTTTGAAGTAGGGAGATACACACAGAGTAAAGTTAAGGGGCTGGAGCAAAATCTGTTATGCTTCAGCTGAAGTTAAAAAAAAACAACAAACAAACAAACAAACAAAAACAACCAAAGCAGCAAATATGATCTCAGACAAAGTAATAGCAAAACTAGATTTAACTAAAAAGATAAGAAAGAAAATCACATCTAGCTAAAAGGTACCATAATCAAGTAATATCAGTAATAAACATATATGTGTCAAATGCTATAGCATCCCAGTTTTTAAAGGAGAAATTAAATGAGTTACAGAAGGAAATAGTAAAACTATACGCTAGTGGGGGAACCTCAATTTTCTCTTTTTAGAACTAGCTGAATCTAACAAAATAAGAAAGAAGTTATAAAGGTGAATAGAATTTTATAAGAGTTAAATGATTGCCCTCTGGAGAAAACTGAATGGGAATAGAAAGGATTCAGTGGTACATGACACATAAAAATTGACCATGTGCATAAAAATCTCATAACCAAATGCAGAAAAACAGAAATATTAAATGCATTCTTTTTTTCAGATCATAATGCAACAGAAAGTTATATTCAATAAAGGACCATGGAAATATAGAATACAAATTATTTGGAAACCAAAAAATCTAATTTTAATGATTGAGTTGGATCCAAGAACAAAACATAAAAAACAATAATTTCATTAAAGAGAATGGCAAAAATGGGACAATGTATCAAAATTTATGGGATATAGCCAAAGAAGTATGCAAGGGAAATTTATAAACACTTGTATCAATAAAATAGAGACAGGGTAGATCAGTGAAATAGACATTCAATTAAAAAAAAACTAGAAAAAGAATAAATTAAAAAATCCCAATTAAGCATCAAATTGGAAATCCTGAAAATCAAGGAGAGATTAATAAAATTGAAAGTAAGAAAACCATTGAAGTAATAAATGAAATTAAGAGCTGGTTTTATGAAAACCACCATCAAAATAGATAGTCTATTGATTACTTAGATTTACAAAAAGAAAGAAGAAATCAAATCATCAGTATCAAAAGTGGGAAAGAGTGAATTCTGAATGCCAAAGAGATCAAAAAAGGGAAAAAACCCTATTTGTACAAAAATATTTTTAGCACTCTTTTTGTGATGGCAAGGAATTAGAAATGGAAGGAATATCACCAATTAGCAAATGATTGAACAATCTGTGATATATGAATGTAATGGAATATTATTGTGGTATAAGAAATGATGAGCAGAATGATTTCAGAAAAAAACCTGGAAAGACTTACATAAAGTGATGTGAAGTGATTAGAATCAGTATAATATTGTACATGGTGAAAGCAATATTGTCTGATCAATTGTAAATGATTAGCTATTCTCAGCAATACAAGACAGTTCCAAAGCACTCATTATGAAAAATGCTATCCAACTCCTGGGAAAGAATTGAAGAAGTCTGCATGCAGATAAAAGCATGCTATTTTTACACTTTATTTTTCATGACTAATATGGAAATATGTTTTGTCGATTCACATGTATGTATCAAATTGCTTACCATCTTAAGCTGGGGCAGGGGAGGAAGAGAACTTGTAATTTAAATTAAAAAAATTTAAATTGTTTTTTACATGCAGTTGATAAAAATTTGAACATTTTTCTTTTCATAGTTAAAGTTCATGATTGATTGAGCATCTTACTCCTTTTATTGGGTTCAAATGACTCTCACTAATATTCATACAAACAGGGGTGATAGTTAGGCTGTTTTAAGAAGTTGATACATAACCAGGAGGTTTATATACAATGTTCTTCAATCTGACCAATGCCTTTGATACTGTCAGTCATGAAAGCGTATAAAAAGTTAAATTCGATTGCTTGGAGAAGTTCACCAATAGTATATAATAATTTCATGGCGGCATGCACTCCTGGGATCTGGATCATGGACAGTGCAACAAAGTATGGATTGATTCTCTGTTACTTGTGCTCCTTTTAATCTAACAATTAACACCAGGAAAACACAGATACTCCATCAGCCAGGACTACACTATTTATAGGTGGAGCCATCATTTATAGCAAATGGAGAAATTCTGAATGTGGATAAATTCATTTATCTTGGCAGGATGCTTTCCTGTGATGTATGCTTAGATGCTGAGATTGACACATGCATTTCCAGAGCTAGCTTAGTGTTTGGGAGACTTTGAAGGAAAGTATGAGAGGGAAGAAGTATTAGATTCCTGCCAAACTGAAGGTCTCCAGAGCCATTGTGCTGATTTCCTTATATGTTTGTGAAACCTGGACTGTATACCCATGCTGGGTAACTGAATTGCTTTCATTTTAAATATCTTAGGAAGAGTCTGATGATTACTTGACAAGATAAGCTATCAGACACTGAAGTCTTGTCTTGAAGCTAAACTACAAACTCTCCTGTGATGGACTATCCATGTTGGTTTGAATGCTAAATGTATACTTGCTTAAAAGACTATTTTATGGAGATCTCACATGGGGCAAATGCTCACATGGAGGTCAGAAGTGATGCGAAGATACTCTCAAGGTCTCTCTGAAGAACTCTGGAATTGATTATATGGCATGGGAGATAATGGTATAGGATCACCCAGCATGGCTTACCCTCATTGAAGTAGATGCTGTGCTCTATACAGAATTGAAGTAGCTCAAAAGAAATGTGAGATGCACAAATTTAGAGAGCCCACTCCAAGTGCTCACATAGACTATTTGTGCCTGACTTGTGGTAGAGCATTCTAGCTCGTATTAGTTTGATCACCCACAGGTAGTAGACTCAAATATAATGGTGTCATTTTGGTCTTGGTTACCCATGATTATCCTTTTAAAATGTTCCTATTTTATTACTATGAATTATAAATTTGAACATTTCTTAAACAAGATAAAGAACTTATAAAGGCAACTTATAAAGGCATGAATCTATGTTTTTTTGTATAATTATAATTTAATATGATTTCCTTGCCTGCGCTCCTTGCTCCTTATGAAAATCTTTCTTTTCCTTTCTGTGTAATTTTTGTGAATCAATAATGTTTTCTCTTTTTTTCATAATCCTCACTCCTGCTCATGTTCTACCCCCATAAAAGTGCCTTATAACAAATATATAAAGTTAAGCAAATTGGTCATATCAGAAAATGTATCATTGTGTACTTCTAGTCCATTCTCTCTCTGCTAAGAAGGGGGAAACATGATCCATCATCAGTCTTCTGGAGTCATTATCGGTCATTGCCTTGATCATAGCTCTTAAGTGTTTCACAGTTGTTTCCCTTTGAGTTAGTCCAAAATGCAAATAGACTTTTTCAGTAGGTACTGAATGAGCTATCTTTTGGGGAAGTCTTGAGTCATCATTTACCAGGGATGTTTGGAAAGGTCAAATGTCAGCTTTGGAGGGCATTTAATCCCAAATTCCTAGTTTCTTCAGAAAGCTCAATATAGGATACTTTAATAGCTAGAATGAAAGAAGAAATGAAAAGTATTTATTAAGCTCTTACTATGTCAGTTAGGTGGTACAGTAGATAGAGTGCCCGGCCTAGAGACAGGAATACCTGAGTTTAACTCTGACCTAAGGTACTTTATAGTTATATGATCCTGAGCAAGTCACTTCACCCTGTTTGCCTCAATTACCTCATATGTTAAATGAGCTGGAAAAGGAAATGGTGAACTACTCCAGTGTTAACTTAAACAATTGAATAACATGTGCCAAACATTGTTATAGTCTTTTTTTTGTTAATAATTTTTATTTGCAAAACATATGTATGGGTAATTCCTAAACATTAACCCTTACAAAGCTTTCTGTTACAAATTTTTCCCCCCTACTCCCCACCCCTCCCCTAGATGGCAGGATGTCCACTACATGATAATTATGTTAGAATACTTAAGAAATCGAATATATGTACAGTTATTGCCTCATTTTTTGTGTAGGAGAAATCATATCTACAAGAAAGAATAATCTGATAAAGGAAATACAATGCAAGCAAACCTCAATAGAGAACATGAAAATGTTATGCTGTGGTCCACATTTCACATCCCTCTCTCTAGGTGTATATGGCTCTCTTCACTGAACAATTGGAACTGGTTTGAAGCATTTCATTGTTGAAGAGAGTGATGTCCATTAGAACTGATCCTCATATAGTATTGTTGTTGCCGTGAATAATGATCTCTTGGTTCTGCTCACTTCACTGAGCATTAGTTCATGCAAGTCTCTCCAGGCCTCTCTGAAATCATCCTGCTGGTCGTTTCTTACAGAACAATAATATTCCATAGCATTCATATACCATAATTTATTTAGCCACTCTCCAATTGATGGGCATCCATTCAGTTTCCAGTTTCTAGCTACTACAAAAAGGGCTGCCACAAACATTCTTGCACATGTGGGGCCCTTTCCTTCTCCTATGATTTCTTTGGGATATAAGCCAAATAGAAACACTGCTGGGTCAAAGGGTATGCATAGTTTGATAACTTTTTGAGCATAGCTCCAAATTGCTCTCCAGAATGGCTGGATCCATTCACAGCTCCACCAACAATGCACCAGTGTCCCAGTCTTCCCACATCCCCTCCAACATTCATCTTTATCTTTTCCTGTCATTTTAGCCAATCTGACAGGTGTGTAGTGGTACCTCAGAGTTGTCTTAATTTGCATTTCTCTGATCAATAGTGATTTGGAGCACCTTTTCATATGATGATAAATAGTTTTAATTTCCTCATCTGAAAATTGCCTGTTCATATCCTTTGACCCTTTATCAATTGGAGAATGGCTTGAATTCTTATAAATATGAGACAATTCTCTATATATCTTAGAGATGAGACCTTTATCAGAACCCTTAAATGTAAAGATGATTTCCCAATTTGATGCTTCTCTCCTAATCTTGCCTGCATTAGTTTTGTTTGTACAGAAACTTTTTAACTTAATATAATCAAAATTATCTATCTGTTGTTCAATTAAGAGTTCCAGATCTTCTTTGGACATAAATTTATTCCATCTCCACAGGTCTGAGAAGTAAACTATCCTATGTTCCTCTAATTTGGTTATAATATCACTCTTTATATCTAGATCATGAACCCATTTAGATCTTATCTTGGTGTGCGGTGTTAGGTGTGGGTCCAGCCTTAATTTCTTCCACACTAGTTTCCAATTTTCCCAGCAGTTTTTGCCGAATAGTGAGTACTCATCCCAAAAGCTGGGGTCTTTGGGTTTATCAAACACTAAATAGCTAACATTATTACCTAGCTTGTCCTGATATCCTATCCTATGCCACTGATTGACTGCTCTATTTCTCAGCCAGTACCAAATGGTTTTGATGACTGCTGCTTTATAATATAGTTTTAGATCTGGTACAGCAAGGCCACCTTCATCTGTCTTTTTTTTTCATTAATTCCCTTGAAATTCTTGACCTTTTGTTCTTCCAAATGAACTTTGCTACTATTTTTTCTAGGTCTGTAAAATAATTTCTTGGGAGTTTGATTGGTATGGCGCTAAATAAATAAATTAGTTTAGGTAGTATTGTCATTTTTATTATATTTGCTCGGCCTACCCATGAGCACTTAATGTTTTTCCAATTGACTAGGTCTGATTTTATTTGTGTGGAAAGTGTTTTGTAGTTTAGTTCGTATAGTTTCTGACATTCTCTTGGCAAATAGATTCCCAAATATTTTATGCTATCATCTGTTATTTTGAATGGAATTTCTTTTTCTATCTCTTGCTGCTGAACTTTGTTAGTAATATATAAGAATGCTGATGATTTATGTGGATTTATTTTGAATCCTGCAAGTTTACTAAAGTTGTGAATTGTTTCTAGTAGTTTTTTAGTTCTAGTAGTTCTGGTAGTTTTGAGTCTCTAGGGTTCTCTAAGTATACCATCATGTCATCTGCAAAGAGTGATAATTTGGTTTCTTCATTACCTACTCTAATTCCTTTTATCTCTTTCTTCTCTTATTGCCAAAGCTAACATTTCTAATACAATATTAAATAGTAATGGTGACAGTGGGCAGCCTTGTTTCACTCCTGATCTTATTGGGAATGGTTCTAGTTTGTCTCCATTACATACGATGCTTGCTGATGGTTTTAAGTAGATGCTACTGATCATTTTAAGGAAAAGCCCATTTATTCCTATACTCTCTAGTGTTTTTAATAGGAATGGGTGTTGAATTTTAACAAATGCTTTTTCTGCATCTGTGGAGATAATCATATGGTTTTTGTTAGTTTGGTTATTGATATAATTGATTATGCTGATAGTTTTCATTATATTGAACCAGCCTTGCATTCCTGGTATAAATCCTACTTGGTCAAGATGTATTATCCTGGAGATAACTGTCTGTAATCTTGTTGCTAAAATCTTATTTAAAATTTTTGCATCAATATTCATTAGGGAAATGGGTCTATAGTTTTCTTTCTCTGTTTTCACCCTACCTGGTTTAGCTATCAGCACCATATCGGTCTCATAGAAGGAATTTGGTAGTATACCTTCTGTCCCTATTTTTTCAAATAGTTTGTATAGTATTGGAATTAATTGTTCTTTGAATGTTTGGTAGAATTCACATGTAAAACCATCTGGCCCTGGAAATTTTTTCTTAGGGAGTTGATTAATAGCTTGTTCTATTTCTTTTTCTAAAATGGGGCTATTTAAATAATTTTATTTCCTCTTCTGTTAACCTGGGCAATCTATATTTTTTGTAGATATTCCTCCATTTCATTTAGATTATCAAATTTATTGGCATAAAGTTGGGCAAAGAAACTCCTAATTATTACTCTAATTTCCTCTTCATTGGAGGAAAGTTCTCCCTTCTCATTTTTGTGACTAACAATTTGATTTTCCTCTTTCCTTTTTCTGATCAAATTAACTAAAGGCTTATCTATTTTGTTGGTTTTTTCATAAAACCAACTCTTAGTTTTATTTATTAATTCAATAGTTTTCTTATTTTCAATTTTATTAATCTCCCCTTTTATTTTCAGAATTTCCAATTTGGTATTTAATTGAGAGTTTTTAATTTGCTCTTTTTCTAGTTTTTTTAATTATAACCCTAATTCATTGATCTTCTCTTTCTCTATTTTATGCAAATAAGCATCTAGAGATATAAAGTTACCCCTTATAACCGCTCTGGCCGTATCCCACAAATTTTGGTATGTTGTCTCATTATTGTCGTTTTCCTGGATGAAATTATTGTGTCTATAATTTGCTCTTTCACCCATGTGCCAAACATTGTTAACACTGTAGAAGGAACTCATTCCATTTTTTTTTAAAGTTTCCCCTTAACTCAAGTCCTGAATCTGGTCTTTCATTGATCCTATTTTTATTCCATGGAGCTCCTCTAAGTATGGATTTTCTCTTGCCTATGATATTCCTTGAATATTATAAAACTGTTCTCACAAGGAAGCAAAGAAATTGTCTTTTATTATTAAATATGCTTTCTTGAAATGGAATTTTTTTGCATGTATTTGAATCCTCTCTGATGTTCTGCTGGGCATATGACAATTTTTTTTCTTTTTTTTTCTGTCTTTGTCTTCTATTTTGTTTTTTCTTATTTTGCACTGAAGTTATATATTTAGTAAAATGAATTTAAAAAAAGATTGTTCTCCTGTCCTTCTAGATATCCTTTTCTTTTAACTCAACATCACATTATCTTCATTTATTTATTCTTTTTTTTTCTGAGGCAATTGGGGTTAGTGATTTGCCCAGGATCACACAGATAGGAAGTATTAAGTATCTGAGGCCAGATTTGAACTCAGGTCCTCCTGACTTCAAGGCTGGTGTTCTATCCACTGCACTACTTAGCTGCCCCTTCATCTATTCTTTATACGAAAATGCTCCCCTCTCTTTTGGCACCCTTGCCTTCCTATAGTTTGTCAATGGCTCTCATAACATAGAGGTCATGTTGAATGTGATGTGCTAGATGTTGTCTGCAATCTTCAAGCCCATCACCTGTGTTGACATCCTGTCACACGCTTGGCCCTTTACCAACTTTTGGTCACCCAAATTATTATTAGGTCAGGTTCTGACTGTCACACAATTTATTGATTTATCCTCAGCTTTGGTTCATCTAAAATTGTGAGCATGTCTTTGAGATCTTTATCCAAATTTTTGATGACAGTATGTGAGAGGATAAGGCTAGACCTTTGATAATTCTAAAGGAGGGTGACCATGATGATGGCCTTAAGTTCTGGTGTGGGAGAACTGGTGAAAGAAACAATGAAATGTCACCCCAAATAAAGATGGAGGATGTTGAAGTGAGTCTGTAGACTGCCTTCATGGATTTGAAGGGTGGTCATGAGGAAAGAGAGGGTAGATTGATTCTACTTGGTCCCTGAGGGAAGTATGAAGAACAAGGGAGGAAGCAGCAGACAGTCAGCTTTTGGATTAGTATAAGAAAAACTTGACCCGAATTAGAGCTGTCCCAAAATGGGGCTGCTTTGGGCAGAGGGGAGTGAATTCTGCCTAGCTAAATGTTCACAGGCAGGGGATGATAAATGACCAGCTATTTGGTATTCTATATTGGACATTCTTATCTGAGTGCTGGTTGGACTTGATGGCCACTAGGGTCTCATTCAAACACGATTCTGCTTTATCAATTTAATTAGTGCAGGAACATCTCTGAGCTCATTTTGGATGGCTTAAGGTGGGAAGAACTACCATCACTGAACAGATCTTCCTTTTCTTTGACTACTTGATTACTTACAATATTTAGACAAAATGTAATCCAACAATTCCACTCTTCCTGAAGAGATAGAGGACCACCAAGTCGCCTTCTACCCTTCTTCTGCCTTTGAAGATCCTCCAGGTCTTTCTATTATTAGTCCTGTGGTCTCTAGGCACTGATATCATATCTACTTAGGGAACAGAAAGACATCTGGAACTTGTCATCATCCTACTACTGATCCCTTCAAATTTAAAGACTTTCCATAAAATTGAACTTTGTTTTAAAAGTTGTCTCCACCAATTAATTTGTAAGCTACTTATTAGTGGAGACTATATTGTTTTTTCTACTTGTACCCCCAAGAGTACAGTGCCAAGTAAACATTTACTAAATGCTTTTTTCCATTCATTCTTTAATTAATCAGTTGATTCTACCTCTCTCAAGCTCTGGAGATGGAGACAATTTGTGATTGGCACACATGAATGAGCAATGTTCTATTTTCAATATATGTTACTATACTATATAAATATATGTATACACACACACACACACACACACACACACATATATATATATATATGCCCTTTTTGTGTAAGTTTTTGCTTTTGCGTAAGTCCAAGGTTTGTTCCAAGTAATTTACAAAGAGAAAACTGGCCTTTGTTTGCAAGCTATTTTTTATTTTTGCAAATTGTTTGCTTATTATTATGTATTAGGTTGGTTTTATTATTTTATTGATTTTTGGAGTTGTAGATTGAGTATTCTCTCTGTTTATTTCCAGTGGTATTTGAAAGTCACAGAAAATGCATAAAGGCTTTCTTTTCCAGAGAGATACTTAAGGTAGCCATTACTTAAGGTTTTAGAGATTTGAGAAGAAGCAGGCATAAGCCATGGGCCTGAAAGCCTCCTCTGAGCCCTACGGAATAAAGCTTTGTTTTAAAGGATTGTGAAGAGATTTTTACATTATAGGGTTTGCAAGTATAATCCCACATGTTTCAAGTGGAGCAGCAAACCTGTTGTGTGTCCTTCCATATTTAATTGAATATAAGCCTTTGGGAGGCAGAGATTTAAAAAAAAATGGCTTCGTCTCTCCAGGGCCCAATTTTTTTTGGTGAGTAGTAGAAAAGTAGAACAATGACTTCACTCATGTAGACCCTTGAGGGAGAGTTCCTCCATCAATGTTGTTGAGATGTGACCCCATTTGCGTTTTTCAGGTAAAGTTACTGGAGAGGTTTGCCATTTTCTTTTCCAACTCATTTTACAGATGGGGAAACTGAGGCAGACATAATTAAGTGACTTTTTTAGGGTCACACATCTAGTAAGTGTCTGAAACTGAATTGAGACCTCAAAGTCTTTCTGACTCTGGGCCCAGTGTTCTATCCACGGTGTAACCCAGTTGCCATTAATGCAATTAATTAATTAGTGCCATTAATGTCTAACATAGGTCAGCAATTTGTTTGTATTTCATACTCTTAGTGAGGTTTTAGGGCCATTGGAAGTTAAATGATTTGTCCAGTGTCAAAAACAAAACTTGGATCCACATCTTTTTGACTCCCAGGCAGTCTTAAAGATTTTTTTTTTGATGCTCTTTTTTGAGAAGAATATTTAGCTTACCATGGCCTTTCTGCTTCTTCCTTTTGTCCCCTTGATAACAAAAAAACAGAGTTGAGTAAAACAAATTGACCCATTGGCCACATCAGGAATTGAGTATTTTATGCCTCTTAATGGTCACCACATCACATTGCCTCTCCCCTTACTCTTTCTAAAACTAAATGCTCATTGACTTAAATTGAGCTTTTTTGGTGGAGATTTCTAAGTTATTAGAGGCAAGACTGAAAAAAACAGTGGGTAAATCTGGTCTACACTTTGCATAGAATATAAAGATGCTCTCACTGGATTAAGAGATAACACAATTGATTGCGATTTTTAGCTGTCGATGTCACTGAAAATATCCAGACATGTCCAGCAGGCTTTTTTTTTTAAATGGTTAGTTGGCTGCACATAAAGCTGGTTCTTTGATCTGTGGCCCCAGCTGCTATTTTCAGAACCTCTCGTTATTTCGACCCGGCCTCTTTGATTCATGGCCTGCCCGAAACCTTAACTCAAACAGAAACGTCTCATTCCCAATTGCTGTCCACCAGGTTGGTCTGTCTGCAGCTGTGATTTCCCAGCAGTCCCCATCAAGGCCACATGTGGCCTGACCATTACATGCCTTTTTTAGGGGGTTGTGATTCTATTGAGGCCAGCTGAGCTGACCTGTAATGCTCTGAAATGGCTACAGCAGGTTTTGTGAACCTCTCTCCTTCTTGGCTCTGGGCGTGGTGATCTCAGGCTCACAGAACTGTAGAATATTGAAGCAGAAGGAAACTTTAGGGGGTCACTTAGATCCCCCTCATCATCTTAGAGGAAAGGAAGGTCCAGGAAAATCAAGCAATTTGCCCACCCTTCAAACCTGGATGGAACCTTAGCTATCATCTACTCCAAACCCCTCATTTTACATAAGATCCAGAAAAGTTTAGCATTTGTTCAAAGTCACAAAGGATCTGGGATTTGAATTTAGGTAGGTCCTCCAGTTCCAATTCCTGTGCTCTTTTGACCAAACCCCAAGACCCACTTTTAGCTTTCCCCCATGTTGCAATATCCTCGGCACTTTGCTCCCTTCATTCCTTTTTTAAAATCTACTGGAGTTAGTTTGCACACTATGGGAGCTCAATAGCTCTCAACATATCAGGGGAGAGTTCCAGAGTTGGTTGAAAGAGCAGCAGTATTTTAATGACCAAGAATAGACAGAGGGAGCTCATTTCCAAAAATGTCACTCTGGGCCCCATCCTCTGAATGAATTTCTCACTCAATAGCTTTGAGCCAATTAAGCGAGCTCCATTCTTTGGAAACCATTTGATTTCTTGCTTTTCTAAAAGTGCTTCTAAAATGAAGCTAACATATTAGATTGCATTTCTGACTATCCCCTAGCTGCCTTTTCTTTCCATGATGTGTTTCAGAAGGAAAGCATTTTACATGGAGATCAGGTGCTACAAATGGAGCAATTAACTAGGGAAGCAGCTTCCCTACTCAGAAAAAATAACTGTTGTGAAAGAATTACAGAACAGCAAATCAAATTATAAATGTGTCTACCAACAGAAAGCTCAGCTCCTCAGCATCTACCCCTAATCCCTTTCATGAGTTAGCAGTGTCAGGCAGTACTAATTTATCTTCACTTTGGAGGCTTACAGAGGTGCAAAATGTGATAATCTAGTAATGTAAGATAGGCGTTCCCATCATATTCTCCTCCATGATGGTTTGGACTTATCAGTTATCAATAGGGCTGATATTTTTCAGAATGATATCCTTTTTTCCTGGTGCTGGCTTTAAATTTTCATAATGCAGTCAAACTGTGTTCTTGCTAGGTAAGAAACCCACATTCTTTGAAAGTTTCTATAATATTTCACTTTCCATCAGCACATTGGGACAAAGAAAATGTGAATGAAATAATAATAATAGCTTATGATGTAGAGTACTTTGAGGTTTGCAAAGTGCCTTATATACATTCTCTTACTTGGTCCTCATCATAACTCTGAGACAGATATTGTTGTTATTCTTGCTTTATAGATGAGGATATTGAGTCAAAGTTATTAGCTCAGTGTTGTGTTGCTAGAACAAGAGTTTGAAGTAGGGCATTGGGAAGCAGTGGAGGGAGGCCCCTTGAGAAGACCACCGGAGGGGCCTGGTTCTACACCTTTCTCACTACCTGCAAGATATGATCACAGGTAAAGTCACACAATCTGCCTGGTCCTCTGTTTATGTATCTGTTAAATGAGATTGGACTCGATGGCTCTGGAGTTCTGTGGTCTTCCTGATTCCACGGTCAGACCTTTCTTCCTTTCTTCCTTCCTTCCTTCCTCCCTCCTTCCATCACTTCTTTCTTTCTTTTTTTCTTTCTTTTCTTTCCTTCTTTCTTTCTTTTGTTCTTTTTTCTTCCTTCCTTCCTCCTTCCCTCCCTCCCTCCTTCTCTTCTTTCTTCCTTCCTTCCTCTTCCTTCCTCTTCCTTCCTTCCTTCCTTCCTCCCTCCCTCCCTCCCTCTCCCCATTCCTCCTTTTATCTCTTCCTTTCATTTCCCCTTTCTTGGTTCTCTTTGTTTTTTCTCCTTTATTCCCTTGTCCTCCTTTTTCTTTTCTTTCTCTTTTACCTCTACTCTGTCTTTAATTTCTTTTTCTCTCCTTGATTTACTGATTTAAAAAGAAAAGAAAGGAAAAGAAGAATTTTCAATTTAATTTCATTAGTTAATTTTGAGCTCTCTAATGAGACTCCATTTAAACTAGGCCTAATGTCGACACCATTAATTGTTAGGGGATTTAAAAGATGTGTCTTAAAGAAGTGTTAAAGAAAATACTACTCAGATTAAATTCAGGCCCTATGTATACAATATGTTCTAAAGTATTACTGACCAGATTAGCTCAACAATTGGGCCACACAGGCTGTTTCATAAAGTTTAGACACTAGAATAACATCTTGAGGCAAGAGTAATTTGATTTTTCCCTAAATGTGTTGCCATAGATTTTCCTAAATGTTTTACAAACAGTTATTAAAAGCACATTGAGAATCTGAATTCCCTTGGGGCAAAACGTTTTTGTACTTAACTTTCATTTATTTCAAAATTACATATGGTTTGAATTGCAGAAAAAACATCAGAAAATCATAAGCCGTGATCACCGCCCCAATTCTTTGAATCTCTATAGGAGAAAGATCTCTCAAGGACCTTGGGATGCCCAGGACTCAAGGTGTCTTGCAATAAAAATAAAAACAAATCAATCAATCCAGCTCATCCTCAGGCTAGGATAAGAGGGAAAAGGTCTCAATTTTGCTTCTAACAATCAGAAGGAGATTTTTCTGAGATGCTAATGAGGACATTGCAAATGATGGGTATATTCATGAGAAGGGCTCAGTGCCAATAGAGTGAAAAGTAGATATGGACAAAAGAAAGTGACTAGGGAAACGTTCAAGCTGGACTTGGGAAGGTATTATAAGAAACTCAAAATGAAAATAATGGCTCAGACTCATGGATAGCCTTGTGACAATTGTGAATATTGAAAATGGCCATCCGAAGCACCCTCATGCCTTTTAAATCTTGCAACTTAAAGGATGACTACATATGTGTTCATCTAACTAGGGCTAAATTAGGGAACTTGACGAAGAAGTATCTGTGAAATGATCATATTTGTATTTAACATCTCTATTCTAATCGTGCTGGTTAGCAATGGGAATATAACTGGGAAGCCTGATTATTGATTGGAAGGTTCTTCTGACTTCCAGCAATGCTTAGAGGGCACAATGATAACTTCAAAACTCTCATTTTACTCTTGCAATAACTCTAAGGGAAGGGAAGCCAAGGGGATGTGTATTTATACAGAACCTATTATATACCAGGCATGGTGCTAAATCCTTTTAAACTAGTATTATTTTGTCCGATCTTTATAATAGTCCAGTGTAATGGGTGTATTACTATCCTCATTTTACAGTTGAGGAAACTGAGGTAAACAGAGGTTAAGTGACTAGGGCCACACAGCTAGTGGGTCTGAGGCTGGGTTTGAATTTGGATCTCTCCCAGGCTCAGACTTTGTCCATTTCACCTTTAAGGATTATCATTCTCATTTTACAGATAAGGAAACTGAGGCTCACACATGAAATGACATGGCCATCTATTTGACTAAGGGTGGAGAGATTCCTTGTAACTTCTGTTACATCCCTGACTGGGAACCTTCAAAATCAAAATCTATCCAACTTCCACCCCTAGGACACAGGGACCACCAACATCCTCTTTGATTGACATGTAAATGAAGTTAAGCCAGAAGAAAAGGACAGGTTGGGGGAGTACATGAGGCAGAGGGAGAGCAGGCAGATTTTCTGTTCCTGTCTTTTTCATGCATGTCTGCTGTATTCAGGCTAGCCCCCAGACCTTACGGATTTTTAAATATTCTTCTAGTAAATAATTTGCAGTCCCTGCAAAAATATGCAGGGTCATATTTGAACATAAGTGACCCAGATAGCTGGTACCTCCTACTGCCACATTCAGTGACAAAAGAGTTGAAAATTTCTCTTAAGATAATGAATGATGGGACATGGTAAGAAGATACTAATTTTAGGTCAAAGCAATTAGCAGCCAAAGAACCCTATGTAAAGATGCAGGATGAGGAACAACCTCATCTGATTTCAGTGCCTTAATGCAAAAAGGATCAGATTTTAATAATTTTAATAATAATTTTTATAATTTTAATAATTTCATTTTTGGCCCAATGTGCAGCTCGACCATTCCCTGTCTCCTTAGACAGGGAGGTTCATGTCTCAGAAGGGCTTAGAGGCACATTCAATACCTCCAGGTTGACATCCCTTACTATATGTGAGACTTGACATTTCACTGAATCTCTGTATCTCAGTCTCCTTGTAGATGAAAATGGAGTAATATCAAGTGTATGATCAATCTTTAAGAGATGTTGAGAGGAAGACACTTGGTAAATGGCAGAACATTTTGTCTTCTTTGAGACCTATGATTTTCATAAGTATAGGGAGCCCCCAGTGAGGAACCCCACCCAGCAATACACTCCATCCACCATGCATCTCTTAGCCCTTGGAGGCTACTGGATTTTACTCAGGTTCACACATCCAGTAAGAATCAGAGAAGACCCTTGGATCCAGGTCTCCATGACACTGAACTCTCCAGCCCTTGTTTCACTTTGCCTCTCATAAAGCAGCATCTAAGTGGGGGATTATCATTCCTATTTTTTTTTCATGGATCTCAGGTGACCCAAAGGGCCACAAAAAGACATGTGGCAGATGTAACCTGTTACCAGTGGTGACTTTTCCATAAGAAGTGGCACAAAATAAGTGGAAGGACTTTGTGAAGTCCCCTATGACCAGAAAAGTGGAGGCAGTGAGGTGCATATTTACTTGGCCAGCAGACACAAAGGAATTTCAGGAAGTGGGGTGCAGTCATGGAGAGAGAGCCAATTTCAAAGTTAGGAGGACTTGGGTTCAAGTTCCACCTGAAACACACCAGCTACATGGCTCTGGGCAAGACATTTCTCCTTGCAGTGCCCCCAGAAAATGCTCTAAGACTTCAAGTGACAAGCAGAAACTAATCAGCATTGCTAGGCATTTCCCTGGCAAAGTTCCATACACTCATGAAATTCTGAGTCTGGATAAAATAATGAATATTTTAAAAAAAAGGAAATGGGAAAAAGTGTATTACGAGTTAGGGAAAATGGAGTTCTTCTCTGAGATCAAGTCCATAAAATATTTGAACAAACAGGGAATGGTCTTCACTATTGGGAAGGTTCAGAAGGGAGAGTTTAACAATAGACATAGCTCAGAGTTGCATATGTTGAGAAAGTGTAGCTGGGTTGGGAAGAAATATTTATAGTGGGATATCTCAGAAGACAGTTCTTGCCCCATCACTGGGGGCTTCAAGCAGGGATTTGGATGACTACTCATTAGTTATACTGCCATGGGGGTTCCTTTTGGGGAGACATGTTAGACTAGATGGATCCAGGTTTCTCCCAATTCTAAAGTTCTGTAAAACTGAGTTGAATTAAGTATAATTGCTCCACTGGAGAGAAACTGCATATCAATGAAATCTCTGACTCACTGGTGTATCAGAGTGTTGTTGTTGTTATTATTATTATTATTATTATCCCATGGCCAGTGGATAGAAAATCATTTTGGGAAATGTTCTGCTGATTTGCTTAGGCACATTAGCCTTCAGGGTCCATTTACCTATCCCACCTAATTGTCTCTATCCCTCTCTGGTCCTCCCAGGCAAACATAAGTAAGATCTGCTTGTTTTTTCCCAGGTTATCTGTATGTACCCCAGACACTTATTTTCCTCTAACTTAGTGGTACTTGTTCTGTAGATTTGGGATCTGTGAGTGACCCGGAGTTATTTATTGCAAAGGATCATTGGATAACAAATTGATGAATAAGCGCGTGCACTCTGTCAATCAAATAAATGATGTTTTGTATTATTATTTTAAAATGTATAAAGCTGCTATTACAATGAGTAAAATACAAATTCATTTAAAAGCAGTGTTGAATTCACAGTAGGTCATATGATTATAGATTCAGAATGCAAAGGGCTTTACAGGTAAATGAATACAACTCTTTCATTTATAGATGGCAGAATTGAGTTGTAAAGAGGTAAAGCTACTTAATAAGCTAGTATGTATCTGAAGTAGGATTTGAATCTAATCTTTTAAGGCCAATGAATCATTAGGCTGCCTCTCTATGATCCCAAGATTTCAGCTCACTTTTTTATTAGCATGCATTTTTTTTTAACCAATAGATAATAGCATATTTATTTTCATGGGGATATGGTGGTTAGTAGATTTTTCATATAAAAAAGGATCATTACACTCAGGTTGGGAATGATTGCTGTAGCTTAATTCCTTTGGGCTTCCATCCTTTATGAATAGTATGAATTTTAGAAAAAAAAATTAAGTCTTTCTTATTAGAAGAAATATGGATTGGGTAGATTTTTGAGGGAAAACAATATTTTTTTAAAATTTGTTACTTACATAAAGTATTAATGAGGCTAATGGTAAGTCAACTCTTCTCCTTCCAAACATATTCTAAAGTTTCTTCATCGGGGACCTTACACAATTTTCCCAAGTTTCAGCCAGAGAGATCTAAGACACTCTTGTTTCCTCAGATACTCACCTGGTGGAATAGAAAATGAAATCAAATTGCTGAATAATGAGGACAAAGAATAATGTGCATTTTCAAAAACAGTGACAAGATGGTTGCCTCTAAGAAATTTAAGAATTTCAGGAGGGACTCAAGTGTTAGCAGTGTCATGTAATAAAGGGGAGAGCTTGTAGAAAAATGACTACAGTCAAATGGGATTGATACTGAATATATACCACACTCATAATAGAAGCTCTGTGGAAAACTCAATTTTTGGTGGCAGAGGGATAAATTCGGCCCAAAGATAGTTGGTGATGAAAGTCCCAGCAAAAAAAGTCCCCGATTGCAGTGAAACCAGACCCTTGACTACTATGAAGAAGAGTGGGAAAGAGAATCTGTTCAACTCAACAAATATTCATTTAGCATATATTAGAGCTATAAGTAGGGATTGGAGCTTTGCCTCTGGTGCAAATTTGGCAGGAGAGTTCTAATAACACTTTTAGTTAACATTTCTTAGCAATTAGCAAGTAGAAATAATTAATTGAAATAGGTAATGACTGGGTGGTGGGCTAAGATATAGCCCTATAGCTTATGTGGAATTCTTTGGGAAAGCAGCCTTATTCTGCCTTCTCACTAGAATTGGGATTCATATTTCCCCTCTTTTGAATACTTGCTAGATTCTATTTGTTAGCTATGTGACTTTGGGTAAATCACTTCACCCTGTTTGTCTCAGTTTCCTTATCTGTAAAATGAACTAGAGAAGGAAATAGGAAGCCACTCCAGGATCTTTGCCAAGAAAACCTCAAATGGGTCATAAAGAGTGGTACATGACTAAAAAACAACAACAATAATCTATCATCTATCTATCTATCTAAATATCTATCTTTATTCACATACACATACACACAAATATATACACATGTATACACAGATACATACACACACTTATTTAATCCTCATAGATAGGCTCTATTATTATTCTGAGTATACTGAGGATTAAATTTGCCCAGAGTCAGTCAGTCAGTGGCTGAGAACAGGATTTAAATTCGAATTTTTCTGCCTCCAAATCTATCTAATCGATCACCTGGCTGCCTATATTTGCTATAAAAATAGCAACTTTTACCATCATCACTTCTACATGTCCATTTGGGGCCAGTTCCTGTTCTCTGATAATGCATTTTAGTCTGTTTTTGTTCTTTTAAACAGCATACAACAGGGAGCTGCAAAAAGTGATGATGGACAAGAGTCCCACTGAACATAGATCTTGTATGCATTTCCTTTATGTGCCATGGTGAACTGCTTGGGGAAAGAAGAAAAAAGCAGGTCGTATTTACTTAAGGAAATTCAACAGGTTCTAAAGGCAGCTGTTTTCCAAGGGATAATGGCTTAGACACTGGGAAATAAGACCAAGACACATCCAAGTACAATAGATAATCCTCTAGCAAAGAGTGAGTCCAAATGAAAAAAATATGGAGAATGATTACTCTTTCCTGTAGACAAAATAACGATGGGAAAAAGCACACAGTCTTGTTTATAGTCTTCTTACCAATTGAAGTCAGCTTGTCAAGTCGAATAGAAGAGCCATTTGGAACAAGCAAATTGATGGCTTCAGAAGTCAGTCTACCAGGAAGCCCAGGAAGTCTTTGGCAGGACTGATGGCAATCCAGCCGGACTGGATCCATTAAGAGATGGAACAGATACCAACCCAAACTGAAATCACATGGCAGCAAACTCATAACATGTAGATTGGAGAAAAAGACAATTTCTTTCTATTCTGAAGTCCTCTCCTCCTAAGAGAGCTAGGAACACATTGCTGGTTTTCTCAGGGAGGGCTACCCAGGCTGAGGAGATTAGGGGGTAAATTGAGAACTTGGAGCCTTTGAATTCTCTCCTTCTCCTGCATTGGGATCCCAAGGAAATCCCTGAGATTCTCCTGTTCTATCAGACACTGGCAATCACTACGTCTGAGTTTGTGTGCATTTAACAACTTGAGTTATTTTACTTTCTGAAGTAATTTGCCTTCTATGCTGTTCCAAGGTAGAAAAAACACACTCCAGTTTCTTGCTTTGCAAAAATGGGATAAAACACAGTTGCAGTAAAGAATGGACAGTGAAAAAGAACTTTCCAAGCCATAGTGCAGAGCACCATCATTAGTCTTTTGTTGAAGACATTTAGAATATTTTACCAGCAGCCTAAAGTACAAATTTGCTGTCATTTTTGTGCCGTGTCTGGCTCTTTGTGACCCATTTGGGATGATTCTTGGCAAAGATACTGGAGAGGTTTTCCATTTTCTTTTCCAGCTCAATTTACAGATGAACAAACTGAAGCAAACAAGGTTAAGTGACTTGCTCAGAGTTATATAGTTAAGAAGTATCTGAGATCAGATTTGAACTCAGGAAGATATGTCTTCCTGATTCCAAGCCAAGTACTATTGACTGTATCACATAGCTGCTCCTAAAGCATAAATAACATGGTTTTAAAAATCAATAATAGATAACCTTTCCTATAGATCTTTATGAAGCATTGGTCAGTTGAGAGGATAGTTCATATTCAGATTCTCAAATGGATTTGGGAGCTTATCAGTGTGTATTCTCTCCACCTGTGCAGATCACATCTATTTATTTTTATCTCGTGTAATTCATTCATGTCATCTCCATGTTTGCCATTGAAAATTTGGAACATTTGGGGCCTTTATCAATTTCTTTTGACATCATAAGAATATCAAAGGGACACATAAGTTGCACAATGTTTATTCCTCATTTAACCAAGTGACCAGCTCATCTTTTCTGTTCATTCAGTTCGTTGATGCTATTCCTTATTTCTTAAATATTACAGCCTAATCATACCTACCAGAAGATGATATATGTAAAGTGCTTTGCAAACTTTATTTTTATTTTATTTTTGCAAACTTCACAAAGGGACTTAAATGCTTGCTATTCTCATGGGTATCTTCATTGCTTGCTAGGTGATCTTCAATTTCAAGTGTTTGGAGATTGAAGTAATTAAAAGGATTCTGCAGTTTCTCAAAGGCACTTCAACCAATGAGGGATCAAGTGAGATTATGTTCAGTCGTTCAGGTATATCTGACTCTCCATGACCTGATGGGACCAGTCCCTTTTCTCCCTACACTATCTCTCAAAGTCTGTCCAAATTCATGTTTGTTTTTTTCCATGGCACTATCTAACCATGTCATCCTCAGCCATTCCCTTTTCCTTTTGGCTTCAGTCTTCCCCATCACTAGGACCTTTTCCAATAGGTCCTGTCTTCTCATTAAGTGGCCAAAATATTTAAACTTCAGGTTTAGTATTTGACCTTCCAATGAATATCCTAGATTAATTTCTTTAAGTATGGACTGTTTTCATCCCCTTGATGTTCAAATGACTCAAAAGTCTTCTCCAGCACAACAGTTCAAAAACATCAATTCTATAGCACTCAGCTTTCCTTATAATCCAGCAGCCATATATTGCTATTGGGAAAACCATGACTTTCACTATATGGACCTTTTTTCAGCAAGGTAATATCTGCTTTTCAATATATGGTCCAGATTGACTATAGTTTTCCTTCTAAGCAGCGAATGTCTTTTAATTTCATGACTGCAATTGCTGTCTGCAGCAGCCCTTGATTGAGCCCAAGAATATAAAATCTGACACTGCTTCCATTTATTCTCCTTCAATTTGCCAGGAAGTGATGAGATCAGTTGCCAAGATCTTAGTTTGCTGAGCTTCAAGCCAATTTTTACACTCTCCTTTCGCTCTATAGAGAGCCTTCTTAATTTCTCTTCACTTTCTGTCATCAGAGTGGCATCATTTGCCTAGCAGAGATTGTTGATACTTCTCTTGGAAACCTTAATTCTGGCTTTTGATGCATCACTCGGCATTTCACATGATGTACTCTGCATATAAGTTAAATAAATAAAATGAATATACAGACTTGTATATTGTATATTCCTTTCCAATCTTAAGTCAATCAGTTGTTCTATATTTAATTGTAGCTGTTGCTTCTTGGCTTGCATATAGGTTCTTCAGAAGACAAATAAGATTATCTGGTGCTCCCATCTTTTTAAGGACTTGCCATATTTTGTTGTGATCCACACAGTCAAAGGCTTTAGTAGTCAAGGAAGCAGAATTAGTTGTGTTTCTGGAACTCCCTTGCTTTCTCCCTAATCCAGCAATTTGGTTGCTAGCTCCTCTGCCTCTTTGAAAAGTGATCTGCTTTTCTAGTAATTCTCTGTTCACATATTGCTGAATCCTAGCTGGCAGAATCTTAAGCACAACATTGTTAACATGTGAAATGAACACAATTGTTTGAAAATTTGAACATTTCTTGTCATCAGTCTTCTTTAGGAGTGGGAGGTAAAATGCTTTTTTTCCCCTGATCCAATAGCCACTACTGAGTTTTCCAAATTTGTTGGCACATCAAATACAGCACTTTAACAGCTTCATCTTTTAGGATTTAAAATAGCTCAGGTAGATTCCATCACCTTCACTAGCCTTATTCTTAGCAGTGCTTCCTAAGACCTACTTGACTTCTTTATCCAGGATGTCTGGCTCTAGATCAGCAATCACATTATCTTGGTTATTTCTACGATAAGATTTTTCTTATATAGTTCTATCTGTCTGTTTGCCAACTCTTCTTAATCTCTTCTGCTTCTGTTATGTCCTTACCATATTTTTCCTTTTTTCATGCCCATTTTTGGCATGAAATATTCCCTTGATATCTCTCATTTTCTTGGAGTGATCTCTTATCTTTTCCACTTTATTGTTTTCTTCATTTCTTTGCATTTCTCATATAAGAAAATCTTCTTAATTCTCCTTGCTATTTTCTGGAATTCTGCATTCAGTTAGTTATATCTTTCCCTTTCTCCTTTCCCTTTCCCTTTCCTTCTTTCTTCAGTTGATAGCCATTTTCCTTTTTTTTTTCTCTTCTTTTTCTTTGGAATCTTTTTTTTTTATTGTTGTTGCCTCTTGTATGGATTGTGAACTTTTTGTTCGCAGTTCTTCAAGTACTCCACCTACCATATCTAGTCCCTTATATCTATTTATAATCTCCACTTTCTATTCATATTTCTATCTCCACCTTTTCCCAGAACTCTCCACGATACCTGTCCATCTTGTATAATCTTGTATGGCATAACATATGGTTTCATTGAGCTACCCAAGCCCCTCCTCCACAACAAGGCAATGATGGAGTGTGGAGGTTGAGGAAGTGAGATCATAGTTGGTAACAATGGGTAGCATTTATATTGCACTTTAATGTTTGTAAATTTATTTAGGTAATCTCTTTGATTCTCACAATAACCTTCTGAAGTCAACATTTCTGTTCTCATTGTTGATACAGTGCTAGAAAATATGATGAAAATTTAAGCTGAGAAGTATTTTTAAAAACATATCTAAGTTGCTTTTATTAGATGTTTTGGGTAAAGGAGAGAAAATTGTCATATATGTGTAAGATGTTTGTTTCCTAAGCTATAAGCCAACAGTGAATAAATACATGAATGACAAAGAAAAGTCTTGTGATGAGCACTTGTTATATACTTATGAGATAAATGCTGGAGATACAAATGCTAAATCAAAGTAGCCCTCCTTCAAAGAGCTTACATCCTTAAAGGGATTGGAGGACACAGATAGGGGAATAATGGCCAAGGAGGGTAGAAGTTCTGAGAATTGTACCAACAATTCCCATATTAAGAAATAAGGAGAACATGATCTTTCTGGCTAGTGTTTGTATGCCATCACATTTAACTGTTTTCTCAGCACTGTTTGTTGTGAAAGTGAGAGAAAAAAGGACCCTCTTGATTGGAGCAAAAGGTATATTATTCTTAAAGAGTTTTACCTGCATATTTCTGGGTTCCCTCTGAGTGGAGTATGCTTTTGCAGAAGTCCTGTCCTCTGGACTATTTTATGAGTTGCATGGATATTGAGAACATGTTGGATGATGACAAATCTGTATTACAAAATCAGCAATAACTCTCCTTAATAATACCATGCCATTACTTGCTGAGTCAGAAATTGTGGGGTCTTGGCAATGGGGGACAGTAGGCTTTGGCTACTGTGTGGATTGGAAGACTTAAGATAGAGAAAGGAAAAAATGCATATTTGTTAAATGAATGAATGAATGAATGTTACAAAGAAAAAATAAAATGCAACGGATTACTCAATACAAGGGAAGGAAGGTTAAAATGGAGATAGATTAAGAATTTTTTGCTTCTAATAATCACTGAGTGTCCATTTGAAAATGCCCTATTTAATAAGAAGCAGGGAAAGCTTTCTGCAAGTTGTATCTTTTGTAACTGATATGTGTACCCTCAAAACACCTGGTGAATTGAAAAGAATCATTTATCTACAGATCTACAATTACAACTCATTTCCAGCTGATACTTAGCTCTACGCTCCCTAATTCTATAATTTAAATTTCTTTTTTATTTTATTTATGTATTTTTTTCAGAAGGTAGAAAGGCTGGCACAAGATTGTAGAGGCAAATCCAGGGTTAGGGCTCTGCTAATTATTTCTTATCTTTTATGATTCAAAACTACTCAAATTTCTTTTTAAAGATCTCTTTTGCCCAATAAAAACTTAAAGCAGTGGGAATAATGTTAGATTTGGAACTAGAGGGCTTGCAATTTATTACCTGTGTGTCTTTGGATATGTCTCTTCCTTTGTTAGGCCCCACTTTTTCATGTATAAAAGCATGTTCTGAAATTATATGACTCTGTGCTCTAATTAGAACCACAGGACTGCAATTGCCAGGGACCTCAGAGGTTATGCAACCCAGTCCATACTTAATTGACAATCTCTTCTACAAAATTCTCCCAAAGTAGTCATTGAGCTTTTGCTTGATGACTTCTCAAAAGGGAAATCCATTCCCTCCCAAAACAGACCATTCCACTTTGGGATGGTTTTCATCATCATGAAGTTTTCCTTTATATTTAACTTAGACCTGACTTTTCATAATGGTTAATTATTGATTTTTTTCATCAGGAAAGGCTTTTTCATTTATTGAATATTCCAATATTCTAATGAATCTGGGAGATTGCATGTATATTGCAATAATAATGCTGGTTGCAACTCCTCTGTATCCTCCTGCTCAACCCATGGGACTCTTCCATACTTACTCATAAGTTCCCTTCAGGAAACATCCATTAATGAACTGGAAGCTTTTCTAGCTTCCTTTTTATACTGCTCTCCTTGCTGTCCCAGGAACAAGGCCTTTGAATGCTTAGCTTTGGGGATACATTTTATCTGCCTATCCCCCAATCTGGAGTGTTCCCCCCCCCCAATCTCGGCTTCCTTACTTCTTTGACTTCCTTCAAGTCTCAGCCAAAGCCTCTCCCAATATTCCCAAGGTAGGGCTTTCCTCAGATAATACCTCCAGGTTATTCCATTTATAGCTTGTCTGTCCACAAGTAAACAATGTGGTGTTTCCAATTAGATTGTGAGTTCCTTGAAGTCAGGAGCTGTTTTTGCTTTTTTTTTCTTCTTGGTACTTAGAACAGTACCTGGCACATAGCACATGCTTAATAAATGTTTGTTAATTTGACATCACCTAGGATTACTGCATGATTGGTCCATGTTTTTTGCTCCTGCGTTCCTTTGTTGATATCCTTTATTTCGGAGCTCCATAATTCCATGGCCATGATGGGCTGTAGCCAGCTCGAATTTTCCCTCTGCCTGTCCACTGCCCCGTATGGGATAATCAATGTGTGTTTTTGGTAAGATTTTCTTTTTCTAATTGCTTATGTTTAACACAGATTGGAGTATTTGCCATCTAGGTGAGGGGTTGGGGGGAAGGAAGGGAAAAAAAT
This sequence comes from Myrmecobius fasciatus, assembly GCA_023553655.1. Taxonomy (NCBI): domain Eukaryota; kingdom Metazoa; phylum Chordata; class Mammalia; order Dasyuromorphia; family Myrmecobiidae; genus Myrmecobius; species Myrmecobius fasciatus. Next base: position 306,031 of record JAJPUD010001684.1, on the reverse strand, counting down.
TAGAACACAAAGTTTTGCAAAAGTGAATGTTAAAAAGTATCCATACATATGTTTTGAAAATAAAATGATTTAATGAAAAAAAAAGATTTTCTTTTTCTTATACACTGTAACAGTGGAAATACCTGTCACTTTATGAACCTGGGTTTTCCCGGTTACAAGTTCATCCATATGTCCTGTTGAGTATTGTGTAAATCCAATTTTACAGACAGGTCTTCTGAATCGTGGAGCGCAGAAACAGCTTGCTCATGGCAGCAGCCGCAACTCCAGTGATTTTGTGACACAACTCAGCCTATGACTTGGTCCCTCAAGGCAAGCTCGATTTCTGAGGGTAAATTTGGCACAACTGATGTTTCCCTGGGGCAGGATGGCTGGGCTTTTTTATAGCATCCTTTTGATGTCAATTTTCTAGCTGATTTCTGCAATTTCTGCTTATGTCCCTTAGTCTGGAACAACTCTGGAGAGGTCAGCCCTGAAGGTAAGGTTACTGTTCTCTCTGTCTGTTGGCCCTAACACCTTCTCTCAATCCTGATAGACAACTATTAGGGAAACATCAAGGCCTCAGCCAAAGAGACCTCCTGTTCCAGATCAGTGGTGTCAGTTAAGATCTGGGATTTCTGGTTCTCTTTATCTGACACTAGTCAGCTAGTATCTATTTATCCAGCCATATCTTCTTTCCTTCTCTCACTTTCCCTACTTTCTTCTCTCCTTTCCTTTCTCATTCCCTCTTCTCTCCCTCTTCCCTCCTTTCTTTTGTTTGTTTTTTGTTCAGAGGGTTCAGGTACTGGACATATATGATTTTAAGGCTCCCTATAGACCCCAATAACACAACTTGATTCACTGTTTTGCTGTGGTCACACTGGCTCCAGATGCTATGTACACCTTCAGATAGTCATTTCCTATGGCATATTGATTTACAGACTTAGAACATACATCACAAGTGTCATTTCTTACCAGGCAGAGCATTTCCTGGGTGATACTTGAGTCTTTGCCAGTGAACTGACACATTTTTTTTTAGCCATCAGCCTCTTTGGTTGAGGAATTAACTAGGCCACGGTATACTGGCTTCTTTTGTGATGAATGTTTTCCTTCTTTTCCCGCCACCAAAAAGGGTATAGAAAATTTAATATTAAAGAACTGATAAAATTTTTTTTTTGATTTTAAAATTTAAAATGCTGGTAGAATTGAATTGAATATCCCATAAGAAATCCGTGATATTTCCCCCTACTTAGCATGTCTTGACACAATTTTCTGTTTTTCTAAACATTCCTCTTCCTTTGAAACTCAGATCAAGTGTAACAAATGTGTAGTGTTTCCAGTCACAACAGTTGTGAGATTTTCTCTACTGTCTTTAGCAGCATGTGAGTAGAATGAATGGTGGAAGCGATTCTAGGATGAGTGTTGGCTGGGCATCATTAGTAATATGATGAGGGGGCAAGGGATTCAAGAGAAGACAGTGTAGAATTATACTGATTTACCAAGGCAAGATGGGGAGAAGAGACAAATGTGGCTAGTATGTGTGGGGGTGACCTGGGAGAGAATTAGAGGTCATGATTTGGATAGGAAGTAAGGTAATATGTAGGAAGAGAGAGGGAGAGATGAAAAGCCAGCAGAATATGGTCAGATCAGGGGATTTCAGCATTCTTTTTAAAAAAGTTTATTTGTTTTTGATACACATTGCTTTGTAAATCATGTTGAGAGAGAAAAATCAGAAGTAAAGGAAAAACCATGGGAGAAGAAAAAAATACAGAAAAAAGAAGTGAACATAGCCTGTATTGATTTACATTCAATCTCCATAGTTCTTTTTCTGGATACAGATGACATTTTCTGTCCAAAGTTTATGGGGATTTCTTTGGATCACTGAGTCACTGAGAAGATCCAAGTCTTTCATAGTTGATCATCACATATTTTTGCTATTATTGTGTACAATGTATTCCTGGTTCTGCTTGTTTTGCCCAGCATCAGTTCGTGTAAATCTTCCCAGACTTGTTCATTATTTTTTATAGAACAATAATATTCCAATATCTTCATATATCACAATTTGTTCAGCCATTCACTCCTTGGTGGACATCTACTCATTTTCCAATTCTTTGCTACCACAAAAGGGCTGCTACAAACATTTATGCATATGTGGGTCCTTTTCCCTCCTTTATGATTTCCTTGAGATACAGACCCAGTCATAACACTGCTGAGTCAAAGGGTACGCACAGTTTTAGAGTCCTTTGGACATAGTTCCAGATTGCTCTCCAGAAGGTGTCTACCAACAATGCACTGATGTCTCAGTTTTCTCAGATCCCCTCCAACATTTATCATTATCTTTTCCTGTCATCTTAGTCAATCTGAGAGGTCTGAGATGGTAGCTCAGAGGTGTTTTAATTTGCATTTCTTTAATCAATAGTGATTTAGAGCATTTTTTCATATGACTATACATGGCTTTAATTTCTTCATCTGAAAATTGTCTGTTCATATCCTTTGACCATTTATCAATTGGGAAATGACTTGTATTTTTATAAATTTGACATAGTTCTTTATGTATTTTGGAAATGAGACCTATATCAGAAACACTGACTCAAAAGATTTTTTTCTCCAGTTTTGTACTTCCCTTTTAATCTTGTTTCAGTTGATTTTGTGTGTGCAAATACCTTTTAATTTAATGGAATCAAAGTTGTTGATTTTGTCTTTCATAATGTTCTCTAGTTCTTCTTTGATCATAAATTCCTCCCTTCTCCAAAGATCTGTTGGATAAATTATCCCTTGCTCTCCTCATTTCTTTATGGTTATCATCCTTTATGCCCAAATCATGTGCCCATTTTGATCTTATTTTGTTATGGGGTGTGAGATGTAGATCTATGCTGAGTTTCTGACTTTTATTTTCCAGTTTTCCCAGCAATTTTTGTCAAATAGTCAGTTCTTATTCCAGAAGCTGGAGTTTGGGGGTTTATCAAATATTAGGTTACTATAGGCCTTGATTATTGTGTCAAGTGTATCTAGTCTGTTCCATTGATCCACCATTCTATTTCTTAGCCAGTACCAAATGGTTTTGATGACTGCTGCTTTATAATACAGTTTTGAGTTTTGTACTGCTAAGCCATCATTCTTTGTACTTTTAAAAAATTAATTCCTTTGATATTCTTGACCTTTTTTTAGATGAATTTTATTATTATTTTTTCTAGTTCTACAAAATAATTTTTTGGCAGTTTGATTGGCATGGCACTGAACAAGTAGACTAATTTAGGTAGAATTGACATTTTTATTATATTAGCTGAGCCTCTGCATGAGCAATTGATAGTTTTCAAATTGTTGAGATATGACTTTATTTGTGTTTTGAAATTATGTTCATATAGTTCTTGGATTTGTCTTGGCAGAAAGACCCCCAGATATTTTGTTTTGTTTATAGCTATTTTAAATGGAATTTCTCTTTGTACCTCTTGCTGATGGAATTTGTCAGTAAGATTTAGAAATACTGATTATTTGTATAGGTTTGTTTTATATCCTACAACTCTGAGAAAACTGTGAATTGTTTTGAGTAGGTTTTTGGATGATTTTCTAGGATTCTCTAAGTATATCATCATATTATCTGCAAAGAGTTATAATTTTATTTCCTCATTGCCTTTCTAATTTCTTTAAATTTTTTTCTTTTCGCATTTCCAAAGCCAAAATTTCTAGTACAATGTTGAATAATAGTGGTGATGATGGGCATTCTTGTTTTGCCCTTGATTTTATTGAGAATGCATCCACCTTCTCTCCATTATAAATAATGCTCGCTGCAGGTTTTAGCTAGATACTGCTTATTATTTTAAGGAAAGTTCCCTTTATCCATATGCTCTCTAGTATTTTTAATAGGAATGAGTTTGTATTTTGTCAAAAGTTTTTTTCTGCATCTATTGAGATTATCATATGATTTCTGTAGATTTTGTTATTGATATGGTTGATTATAGTAGTAATAGTTTTCCTGATATTGAACCAACCCTGCATCCCTGGCACAAATTCCATTTGGTCATAGTGTATTATCCTGCTGATAAATTGCTGTAATCTCTTTGCTAACATTTTATTTAAAATTTTTACATCAATATTCATTAGGGAGACCAGTCTGTAATTTTCTTTCTCTGTTTTAGCTCTTCCTGGTTCAGATATCAGTACCATATTTTGGCAGGACTCCTTCTTTACCTATTTTTCCAGATGGTTTACATAGTATTGTAATTAATTGTACTTTAAATATTTGGTAGGATTACTTGGTAATCCATCTGGCCCTGGAGATTTTTTCTTAGGGAGTTCATTAATGGCTCATTCAGTTTCTTTTTCTAAAATGGGACTATTTAAGTAATTTATTTCCTATTCTGTTAACCTGGACAATTTATATTTTTGTAAATATGCATCCATTTCAATTAGATTGTCAGATTTGCTGCCATACAGTTGGGCAAAATAGTTCCTAATTATTGCCTTAAATTCTTTTTCATTGTTGTTATATCTACCCTTTTAATTTTTGATACTGGTGGTTTGATTGTTTTTCTTGCCTTTTTCTAATAGAATTAACCAAAGGCTTATCTATTTTTTTTTTCATAAAACCAACTGTTGATGGGGAGACAAGATAAGTGTGTGTGTGTATGACCTGGGAGTGAATTGGATATCATGATTTGTATAAAAAGTAGGGTAGAAGAGAGAGGGAAAGATGAAAAGCCAGCAGAATATGGTCAGATCAGGGGATTTCAGTATTCTTGAATATGAACATGATTCATTGTGAGGGATGGAAAGATTAAGGGCATGAGTATCTTTGTGGGTGGCTGAGGTGAAGTGGAGGAGTAGTTCATGGGACCTAAGTAGGTTGAGGAACTGAGTGGTTAGGGTGTTTGAGGGAAAATCAATATATATGTTGAAGTCCCCAACCCAATGAGGGTAGGAGCTAGGGAAGAGAGAAAAATGCTAAGCGAGGTTTTGAATTCATTGAGGAAGGAAGAAGAGTGGCGTAGGGGTCTGCCAACCACAGCTACCAGGTATTTGATTGGATGTTAGATATGAATAGCATGAACCCCAAAGGAAGAGAGGTTCCCGAGGGAAGTGGGAATGTGGGGAGAACCTGGACGTGGCAATGGGAAGCAAAGAGAATTCCAACTCCTCTGCCTCAAATAGCAGGACAGGAAGAGTGAGTGAAGGTTCAGCCAGGACTGGAGAAAGTGGCCTTGGAGGTTGTGTTATCATGGAAAGCCAGATTTCACTAAGAAATAGTGGGTGGAAGGAGTGGGTGAGGAATCGATTTAGGATGAAGAGAAGATCTGGAAAAGACCTCAGGGATCAAAGCAATCCAAATTCCCTGCTACCACCACCATTTTGTAGAGGAAGAAACAGGCTCTGAACTGGCAAGTCACTTTCTCAACGTCTACTAGCGAGTCATGCAGAGATGGGACTAGAATCCAGACTTCTTGATTCCCAGCACAGTAGAAGGAGGGATGCTGAGAGTTGCCCCGTTTGGATAGAACACTGGATTGAGAGTGAGAAGATTTTGGTTTCAATCTTAACTGTAGCTCTTTCCTTCTGTTTGCCCCGTGAGATTTATTTGAGTTTCATGTGGCATTTTTGAAGTCACCAAACTGGTGATCAAGGAAAGACTCAGACGAAGGGATTTTCTGGCTCTGAGACCAGCACTTGTGACACATTGCCTGTTTCTTTATTTGTAAAATGAAGTGGGATGAAAAGATTTTTAAGTCCCATGATTTGAAATACTGTTGACATTCATTGAATTGTCTTAATTGCCCCTCGGAATAATAACACAAGCTCTCAGTGTGTGAGTACACATTGCCTTTTCAATTAACTTTTTAAATTTTGCTAAGGAAATAACAACAATTTAAAAATAATTTTGTTTGTCCATTTTTTTGGACACTAGTATTCAAATGACCTACATTCTTTTATTTTATTTTATTTTTTTTAAATAATAAAGCTTTTTATTTACAAAACACATGAGTGACCTTTCAACATTGACCTTTGCAAAAAAACTTTTTTTCCCAAGCTTTTCCTTTCCTTCCCCCCACCCCCCACCCCTAGATGACAGGTAATCTAATACATGCTAGATAGGATAAATTATATGACAAATACAATACATGTATACATATCTATACAGTTATCTTACTGCACAAGAAACATCAGATCTAGAAAGAGAAGAAGAAAAAAAACAACCTAAGAAGGAAAACAAAATGTATGGAAATATTCACAGAAAGCGTTAAAATGCTGTGTTGTGGTTCACTCTCAGTTCCCACAGGCCTCTCTCTGGATGTATATGACTATCTTCATCACAGAACAACTGGTTTGAATCACATCATTGTTGAAGAGAACCATGTCCATCAAAATTGATCATCGTATAGTCTTGTTGCTGTGTATAATGTTCTCCTGGTTCTGCTGATTTCACTCAGCATCAGTTCATGCAAGTCTCTCCAATCCTCTCTGAAATCCTCCTGTTGGTCATTTCTTACAGAACAATAATATTCCATAACATTCATATACCATAATTTATTCAGCCATTCTCCAATTGATGGGCATCTTTTCAATTTCCAGTTTCTTGCCACTACAAAAAGGGCTGCCACAAACATTTTTGCACATGTGGGTCCCTTTCCCTCCTTTAAAATCTCTTTGGGATATAGGCCCAGTAGAAACACTGCTGGGTCAAAGAGTATGCACAGTTTGATAACTTTTTGAGCATAGCTCCAAATTGCTCTCCAGAATGGTTGGATCCGTTCACAGTTCCACCAACAATGTATCAGTGTCCCAGTTTTCCCACATCCCCTCCAACATTCATCATTAACTTTTCCTGTCATTTTAGCCAATCTGACAGGTGTGTAGTGGTATCTCAGAGTTGTCTTAATTTGCATTTCTCTGATCAATAGTGACTTGGAGCACCTTTTCATGTGACCGGAAATAGTTTCAATTTCTTCATCTGAAAATTGTCTGTTCATATCTTTTGACCATTTGTCAATTGGAGAATGGCTTGAATTCTTATATATTTGAGTCAATTCTCTATATATTTTAGAAATGAGGCCTTTATCAGAACCTTTGGATGTAAAAATATTTTCCCAGTTTACTGCTACCCTTCTAATCTTGTCTGCATTCATTTTGTTTGTACAAAAACTTTTTAACTTGATATAGTCAAACTTATCTATTTTGTGATTAATGATGACCTCTAGTTCTTCTTTGGTCACAAATTCCTTCCCCCTCCACAGGTCTGCGAGGTAAACCATCCTACATTGTTCTAATTTGTTTATAATATCATTCTTTATGCCTAGATCATGAATCCATTTTGACCTTATCTTGGTATATGGTGTTAGGTGTGGGTCAATGCCTAATTTCTTCCAGACTAGTTTCCAATTATCCCAACAGTTTTTGTCAAATAGTGAGTTTTTATCCCCAAAACTGGGGTCTTTGGGTTTATCAAATACTAGATTACTATTGTCATTGAGTATTTTGTCCTGTGAACCTAACCTATTCCATTGATCCACTGCTCTATTTCTTATCCAGTACCAAATGGTTTTGGTGACCACTGCTTTATAATATAGTTTTAGATCTGGTGCAGCTAGGCCACCCTCCAAATGACCTACATTCTAAAGGACAGTTAGTGAACTTTTTCCAAAGCTTCCACAAATGAAAACCAAAGGTTTGTCAATTGAAGGAAGAGATGCATCTCAACAATAAGCAGTGGTCAAGATGATTGATTGGCAGGATGTGGGAAGGAAGAGCTGAACAACAACCAAAATTCAATGATGGTGGGTAAAGGACTGTATATTAACATAATTTTCTAATAAGGGAAGAACCAAGGAAGCTGGATTCATTTGAATGAATCTGCCATACTCATTAACCTGAGCACCTTCAGTCTTGGGGAAGGTACTACAATTTAAAAAAAAATTCAGTCAATAATTAGTTAATAAATATTCATTAAGTACTAGGTATTGTGCTAAGCTCTGGGGTTACAAAGAAAGACTAAAGACAGTCCCTATTGGAGTTTGATAGAAGAGACAAGCATTCAGAGGGTGTTTATTTCCCATTTTATATCTGCCTAGAAGATCAATAGGAGCAGTTAGGTAGCATCATAGTGCATAGAGTCCCAAACCTAGTCAGAAAGACTCAACTTCCTGAGTTCAAATCCAGCCTCAGAAACTTCCTATCTGTGTGAACCTGGGCAAGTACCTCCAGATTCTGTCTGCCTCAGTTTCCTCATCTATAAAATGAGTTAGAGAAGGAAATGGCCAACCATTCCAGTATCTCTGCCAAGAAAACCCTCAAAGGGAATCAGAGTTGGATACAATTGAAAAAACAACTAAACAACAACAACAAAATCAATCCATCAATCAAGTAATAAGCATTTCTTAAGGTCATATATCAGGTAATATACTACACTTGGGAATACAAAGGGAAAAATACAACAATGCCTTCCTTCACAGAGCTTATCCTTTATTGAGAGAGGGCCATCATAGCTATCAAACTAGAAAGCGATTTAGAGTTTACCTCTTATCATGAACCTCCATTTTGTAGATGGAGACCCTTAGGACAAGGAAGGTTGAACTTGAGGTGATCAAGGGAGTAAGTGGTCGATTTGGGACTTGTATAAGGAGGTGACAGACCTTCTGTATCCCGGCTCATCAGAGCTTATCTGAAGTTCTGTGTTCAGTTCTCAGGGTCACAGTTTAGGAAGGACATTGATAAGATGGGGAATGTCCAGAGGACAAGTAGGGTCTTAATTCTGTGTTCTAAGAAGTTCACTTGGAAAAACGGGGAGTGATTGATTATTAGCCTGCAGAGGAGAAGGCTTGGCAAGGCATGCTGGTTGTAGTCAAGTATTTGGAGGACTGTTCTGTGGAAGAAGAATTAGTTTTGTCCTGCTGTTTGGACCAGAAGCAATGAGCGGAAGTTTCTGAGAGGCCAATTTAGTTTGACATCAGCAAAACTTTAAAGAGTTAGAGCTTTCTAAAAGTAGATTGGGCTGTTGTGAGAGCTGTTAGATTCCTCTTCCTTGGAGGGCTTCAAGCAGAGGTTAGATGAAAATGTGGCTTCCTTGGCTCCCTTCAATTCCCAGCTAAAATCCCACCTTCTTCAAGAAGCCTTTCCTGATCCACTTTAGTTCTTGAGCCTTCTCTCTGTTAAATATCTTTTTTTAATAATAGTTTTTTATTTTTCAAAATACATGCAAAGATAATTTTCAACATTCACCATTGCAAAACCTTGTGTTTTTCTCCCTCCCTCCCCATCTCCTCCCTCCCCTGGAAGATTCTTTAATCGATCCTTTATATGTCTTGCTTGTACATAGTTGTTTGCATCTTGTCCCTTCCATTAGATTGTGAGTGCCTCAAAGGAAGGTCTTATATATTTCTTTCTATCCCTAGAACTCAGCACAATACCTGGAACACAGCTGATGATTGTAGTAGTAAAAGTATTGATTGACTGACCAAGTGGTACTTGTTTTGACCTCCTCAGACCTCAGTTTCCTCAGCTGTAAAATGAGGTGATTGAATTTAAATAAGCTCTAAACTTATCCTATGGTCCATGTTGTCTCCCTGTCTTAGTGTGAAGAGCCTCCCAATGATATCTTTGAGGAACTGCAATAATCAATCAATGAATCAATAAATATTGATTAAACAACTATTATGTGCAACGCAGCGTGTTAAGTGCTGGGGACACAGTCAGAAACAAAACAATTCTGCTCTCAAGGAGCTTACATCCTGCAGGGGAAATAAACTGTACATAAATAAGAAACTATAAACACACACATAAATAAATGACTATATAGATATAAATGTATCTATTTATATGTATCAATGTATACATATATACATGTAGATATAAATGTAAATATATACACATGTATGCATAAAATATATATAAGTATAAATATATACACATACGTATATTGAAGCTATAAATATATACATATACCTACATGTGTATATATATATATGCATATATTTTTATATATATATACACACACACATTTATAAATTCCTAAGTAATTTCAGGGGCAGGAGAAGCACCAGAAGTTGGAGGTGAAGGGAGAGCCTCATGAAGGAAGAGGCTGTGAACTTTGAACAAAGCTGGGGATTTGATAGGTCACAGACCCCGGCTGTGGCCAGCTTTTCAGCAGCCCATGTGGTAATTACTGAGCCATCTCAGGATGGCGGGGACATTGGACAGCCCCCGTAAACCAAACCACATTCCCTGGCCCTGAAACCAGCCCCAGCCTTCTCCTTGGAACACCGAGTCCTTCGCCATAGCTGGGGGGTAAGGGGGGGTGACTCCCTGACATGGTGACAGTGACGTGGAAATTTCTTTTATTCTATTTTGGTATCCTTGAAGGAACAAAAATAAATTTAGCTTCAAAAGATCAATGGAAACCAAGCTGAGAGTTTAAAAAATGCTGGAGGATGTTGCTGCAGAAAGTGCCACCCAATGGAAACACTGGGGTTACACTGTGGGTTAACACCCTCATTTCACAGATGAATAAATTGAGGCTTAGAAAGATGAAATGACTTGCTTAATTGGGGTTAAAAACAAACCAACAAACCTCAACTTTTCAGCTTTCAAAGCAAGGACTGTTCCTAATGCAAATCTCATTTCTCAGTCTCATTGAACTCTTTGGGTTGTTTTATTGCATTTTATTTATATTTTCTGCTGCAGACTCTGTAAGACCTTGTGACCTGCAGATTTTTGTTGTCACAGAGGCAGGCTGTCATTTTCTTCCAAGGCAAATCCCAGCACAATTGTCAATCACACAGGGGAAAAGGTGACCTAAGAGGCGTCTCTCCCTCAAATTGAAAAGAATAAGGTCCTGAAATCTCCCCACCGGCTCCCCTCCGGTTGAGGTGGCCAAGCCAGGGGCCAGGAACTGAGACGCTGCCTCTTTGAACCTTGCTGGAGAATGATGGGGATCTGTAGAGTGATGGGCTGACCCCAGTTGGCTATTAACGGATGTGTCTGCTGGTGGGATGGAAGCCTTGTAGGATGATGTGATCAAGTGCCCATGTAATCGCTTTTGCTCCAGGCAGGAAGTAGCCATAAATCAACGGGAGGTGGGTCCAGCCATGATTTTTACCAGCAGGCTTTTCCCTTCAATGTTTTGTGGGACTGGTTTACAGAAACGTTTGCAAAAACCTGTGAAACCTCATGGAATTTTGTTAGAGAGCAAAGAATTCTAACCATGGTCAGGGTGCCTGGAATTGCCATCCTGATGGCCCAGCCTTTGAGGAGCCCACTTTAAGCTCTCTGGGCCTCTTTCCTCTTTTGCAAAATGAAGGTGAGAGCAGCCAATCTCTTTCTTCCAATGTTTTATGGAGACTCCTTGATCTCTGCCATCCCTGCTGCCTCCAGCTCCTCCTGGTTACAAGCCAGTAGACCCCAAACCAATATGTCAGCATCTTTCCACCCCTGTCCCCCAGGTCTCTGAGAGCCGAGAAGTGCTTCAGTCTTCTGAAGTCACGATATGAACCAGATGACCTGGCTCCTCCTGTCTCCAGAGCTAACATGTAGGCATGGAGTAGCCGGCGATAGCTGTGGGAATGGCTGTTCCCTAATGGAAAACAGCATTTCCTGTACAAAGTCAATTATTTAAACACAGATGAGATATCCGGAGAGAAAACATGATAGGGTGGTTCAGGGGTGGGACTTGGAAGCAGGAAGGTCTGGGCTAAAATTTAACTTCAGACTCTCTTGAGCTGTGGGTCCCAAGGCAAATCATGTAGCCTTTCAATTAATCAATTAATAAACAGAATAAGTGCCTACTACCATGTGTCAAACCCTGCGTGAAGTGCTTTCAGAGACTCATTTTCCTCAGTTCTTCAATGGGCATCCTAACAGTAGCACTAGCTAATTCACAGGGTTTTTGGGAAGAAAGTGATTTGCAAAGCTTCAAATGCCATATTAAGGTGGGTATTATCATTATTGTGATTTCATCAGTGATGAAATCTGTCCATCACTGATATACACTGGCAACCTTGTCAATCAATACAATTTCCTGCTAATATCTATCCACTGATTATCCCAAACTCTCATTATATGAGTGGTCCAGCTTTTCTTCTGGTTATATGACTAGTGATGCCATTTATTCAATTTAATTCAACAGGTATTTCTTTTTTAAGACTTTTATTCTGTTATAAAATAAAAGTAAAATAATAAAAATAACAAAAGATGACAGTTTAAAAACAGTAAAAGCAGAATTGTATATTCTCTTTACCTTTCATACAAATTGGTGACTAGAAGATGTGGTCTTCTGTATACAGTATTTATTTTTGATTCTTTTTTTCATTAAAGCTTTTTGATTATCAAAATATATGCATGGATGATTTTTCAACACTGACCCTTGCATAGCCTTGTATTCCAATTTGTCCCTTTCCCCCTAACTTGTCCCCTAGATAGCAAGTAATCCAATATATGTTAAACATGGTAAAACTATATGTTAAATCCAATATGTGCCAACATGTTTATACAATTATCTTGCTGCACAAGAAAAATCAAATCAAAAAGGAAAAAAAGTGAGAAAGAAAATAAAATGCAAGCCAACAACAACAAAAAGAGTGAAAATGCTCTGTTGTGATCCACATTCAGTTCCCACAGTCCTCTCTTTTGGGTATAGATGACTCTCTTCATCACAAGATCATTGGAACTGGCCTCAGTCATCTCATTTCAACATGTATTTTTTTCCTTTCCTTTCTTCTCTCCTCTCCTCTCCTTTCCTTTCTTCTCCTTTCCTTTTTCCTTTTTCCATTCCTTTCATTTCCTTTTTCCTTTCCTTTTTTTTCCTGAGGCAATTGGGGTTAAGTGACTTGCCCAGGATCACACAGCTAGGCAGCATTAAGTGTCTGAGGTCAGATTTGAACTCAAGTCCTCCTGATTCAGGACTCAACAGGTACTTCTTAAACACCTACTATGTGCCAGTCGTTATTTTGGGCACTGGAGACACCATGACTAAACAAACCTGTCCTTGAACTTAAGGATCTTATATTCTAGTAGGAGAATGGGAAATTGATAGTCCACGTTCCCAGGACGTATGTGAAACGAAGGCAAAGGATTTTGTTTTTTGAGGGATGCAGCGTGCCGACATCTGAGGAAACCTGGAAACGTCTCTTGAAGACATGAAGTTGAATTGAGGCTCATCTTCCACAGCTGTCTGGGAGCACTTTGAGATGAACAGCTTAGACTTGTTGGAGGGATGGTTTAAACCAAGGTCTGCCCGTACCCAGCCACGTCACCTCTTCCACTTACCTTAAAACGGTATATAACGTTCCATATCGTAATAACATGAAGGATTTGGGAATGGGAAGCTTTCTTCCCTTTCTTGCATTGTACCATGACAGTTGCCTTAAATGGCGGGTTTAACCCTTAAAGCAACACTAGGAAATGTGAGGGACCCCCCAAATACTCAACATAGCATTGGTTCTAATTGTTTCCTCTGCTAACGCCCCTGTAAATTTCCTTGTCCTGTTCCAGGATGTCCCTGCCCTTAATCTGACAGTGTTGGAAAAATCCATCTTCATTTTCTCACTCTTTTCATAATCTAATCCTCAGCTCTAACATGCAATTAGTGCCCCCTTCGCCCCCTGCATACCAAGCAGGCCCCTTGCTCCAGCTCCCACTGTGCAGTCTGGTTAGAGGTGCCTGGGCTAATGAATATGTACATGCCGAGGACCTCAGCCAGGAAGGTCACAGGCAATCAACCTTGAATTCAATTATGGGAGTCAAGGTTAATGACTCGTTGCAGTGGTCAGGGGCATTCAGAATCCTGCAGATTAAATCAGCCTGTCAGAACTGACAATGTAGAAAGGACTGAATTACTTGTGTAAGAAACAGGGGATCGGGGGAAGATAAAATGGTGTCAGTCTTCAGCGAAGATTACATGGAATTCTCAGTGGCAAATCAGATTGTAAATCTCTCCTAGACCCATAATATGATTAGTCTACATAAAGACATGTCGAGATTGGAATATGGAGTCCGCTAATGAGACTCCCTGAACTCCCCTCGGCCGGGCAACTTGCCGTTACCTCATCATTTCCATCGTCCTCAGGGGCTTCGGCAGGAAATGGGGACTTGATTTTCTCTGTGGGCCTTTCTCTTGAGTGTGCCTTGAAACGATGTTTGCAGTCCCCTGTAAAGCTGACTGAAAGTAGAGCTATTTCCAACGAATGTTTCCAGAAATTGGACACTCCCTTTCATTTGTTTTTCTTTGAGCATCTTCTTTCAATAAGATTGCGAATCTTTAGGAGTATTGATGAATGGAGGTAATTTGGATTCTCATCTTTGAATGGATTTGGGAATCAGATATTTAGAACAGGAAGGGACTACTGATATCTTGTAGTCCAATCTCTTAATTTTGATAATGAGGTTAGAGAGATGAAATGCTTCTCTTAGGGCCCCCAGGTAGCAAATGTCCACTTGGGGATTGGGAACCCAGCCTTCTAACTGCAATGTCTGCAGTCTTTTCCATCGCATGAGACTGATCTTATCACACTAGTGTGATATAGATTGAAATTACCTAGATATCCTATGTGCGTCTTGTCTACCTGGGTGATTATCAGGTGATCACAGAAGCTGTTGATCAAGTAGAATTTAAGCTCTAGGGAACACAGTGGCAAAAATATTTTGATTGTGATTGAAAAGATAAATGAATGGGAACCCCTCTTTTTAAGAATAAGGAAAGATCTGATAGTATCCTTGGAGAACAGGTCTGCTAGATGGGAAGTTCCCAGAATTATGGGTTTGATCTGGGTAGAAATCTCACTGATCTAGGTCAGACGGTCCCTCTGATACAAAATTGAGATTTTCTGGGATTTGGAAAGGGGGAGCCAGTTCTGCAGCTAGATTTTGTACAGTAGGCACTGTACTATGGGACAAATAAGAATTTCAATCACTTGGCTCAGGCAGAGATTATGCCATGTCTTGAACATAAAAATCTTTTGTTCAATCTCCTCTTTACATAAATAAATTCTTCAGCTGACCTTCTTACTCAACATGTTGGGAAATATATATATATATATATATGAAATCTTAGGGATACTATAGGATGCCCATCAATTTGTCCTCACACTCTTATATTGGGACTGAAGCATCTTCTTTTTCTATTTTTCTTTGATAACATGCTTCACGTAACATTTTAATCAATCCATTAATTTGTCAAAGTGAAAAAAAAATCACTATGGGAATCATTCCTCTGTCTCTCTTGTTTCTGTGTATTTTGTGGTTGAAAATGACATATTAAAGCTACATGAGTAATGTAAATGAACATGTAATTTATTTACAATGCCCTCCTACTGTTGACATTTCTCTGGGTCATTATGGTCCCGCGGCATCATATTTTTCTCTAAAGTCTTGTGTGTGGCGAACACTCAAGTGTGGGTACCTTGTGCATTGTGTCTTATATGTTTACCAATACAAAGTTTTATGTGTTGGCAAATCTACTCAAGCACTCATATGATAGGAATTTTACATTTTTTCTTGTGGTAATATTCTCTCCTGGAGTTGCATTTGTGATTTTTCTTAGATTGGAAAAAAGACTAGGTACGGGCCATCTATCCTGGATCACTGGCTCCAAAACTTTTTTTATACATCTCAAAAATGGCCAGATCTTTTAGAGAACAGATATGCTCATGAAAAATGGTAAATCAATATGGTAAGGTATAGTAATCTTTTTTTGACCAGGGGAGAAAATGATTTCAATATTTTGAATTCATTAGGAGTCTTAGAGGGTCATAGATTTATTTATTGTTCACTTCTATTGTTTTATTTTTTCTGGTCATACATGTCATTATTTTTTTAAATACATATTTCTTTTTGAATCCTGTTGGGAGAGAAATATCAGAATAAAAATGAAAAACCTCAAGAAAAAAAGAAGAAAAAGAAAAAAAAAGCAAACATAGCATGTATTGATTTACATTCAGTCTCCATAGTTCTCTCTCTGGATGCAAATGGTATTTTCTATCTATTGGGATTGACTTGGATCCATTTAGAGGAGAACCAACTTATTCATAGTTGATCAGTGCTCAATCTTGTTAATGTGTACAATGTACACCTGGTTCTGCTTGTTTTGCTCAGCATGGGTTTGTGCAAATCTTCCCAAGCCTTTCTAAAATCAGCTTGTTCATAAATTTTTTATAGAATAATAATATTCCATTACCTTCATATACCATAAATTGTTCAGCCATTCCCCAATTGATGGACACTTACTCGGTTTCTAATTCTTTGCCAGCCCCAAAAGAACTGCTGCAAACATTTTTGCACATGAGTCCTTTTCCCTTTTTTATGATTTCTTGGGGGTACAGCAGGTCATAGATTTAAAGAAAGGTGAACATTAGCAAGATTTAAGTGACATCTCCAACATCACTGAGGAAGTAAGTGACTTGTTACTTATATTATTATCAATTATTTTGGTCAAGAGAATAGCATTCGTTTCATCCCTTCAGCTCTGTGCCTCAAACAGTAGAGTTGGGCTGCATTATTTCTTTTTGTTTTCTAGCTCTGAGCTTCTCCAATACCATTATTTTAAATCTGTATTTCCTGATGGTGGGCCTAGTTGAGGCAAGATACAACAGATGGGTGATTAAAAAAAACATCTTTCTTTAGCGAAGCAGACACTGAGGGCCACACATGACTTCCCTAATACTGTGGCAGGAGTACCAGACTGTAAACTTCTGTTGGTAATAGAGTTTAGTTTCTATCTTATTTTCTTTTTATATTTCCCGATTCCCTTTACCCTCCCTACTCTACCCTTTCCCCACCATCCCTCATAAGATAGATGAATAGACTGATTAGAGCTCTGCGTCTGGAATCAGGGAGACCAAAGTTCAAATCCAAACTCAGACATTTCCAAGCTATGTGATCTTAACCAAGGCATTTCACCTATGTTTACTTGAGAGAGATAAAAATAACATTTTTCCCATAGAACTGTTGGGAGGCCTAAATAAGGTAACATTGGCAAAGTACTTAGCATTGTGCTAAACATAATAGGTGCTTAATAAGTGCTTGTTTTTATCCTTTTATTGTTATTAATTTTTTAATCATAGGATTCAGAGTTTCAAGTGTAAGCTTATTGATCTCAGAGACTGATTTTTCTTTTGTTTTTATAACTCAGAAAGCTCACCCAGGGCATAGTATATAGGAGATGTTCATAAATGTTTATTAAATGGAATTGAACTGAATAAAATTGAATGTAATTTTGATGGGATATTTCATTCACATGGCTTGGCTCATGGCATTCTTTCTAGCTGAAAATCTCCCATCTCTCTTTCCTTAGGCAAATTTTATACTGAACATCATGGAATTTTTGAGATTCAAAGCACCATGGAGTTGATTTAGATTTGTCCATGGTCACAAGAGTTAAGATTCAAACTCAGGAACTTCCGAACCCTTTAAACTATGACTTCCTTCAAAACCTAGCTTGTGTTTTATTTTCTGTGTCATTTTCACAGGTCTAAAGTTGGAAGAAGAATTAATCCAGGTTCCTTTCTACTGGATTTGAGCTTCTCTAGGGCAAGAGTTACAGCTTATCTAAGCCATGCATGTGGAACCCCAAGCAGTGCTCCATATATGGTGATCCTCTGATAAATGTTGCTACTAGGGTTGTTCATCACTAAAATTTTCCCAGCCCACAGCAAATCTTTCCTAGCTCTGAACTTAGAGAGCTCATTATCTACAATAGCACTCAATTAATAATCAGAATCATGTAGAATGCTTCACCTGAAAAGAACTCTAGAGATCAAAATCAATCTCTTTTTTCAGATGAGGAAACTGAGGCAAGGAAATGCCCAAGGCCAAATAGGAAATAGGAAAACAGAGATTGATGATAAAGTCATGGATCTGTAACTGGGAGAAATTAAAGAATCCTTTACTGCACACTCCAGATAAGGAGACTAGGAATCAGGAAATTAAGCACCGTGCCCAAAGTATGTTGGTACTAAGTTTCTGCAGTGAGAATTGAACTCAGGTCTTCTGACTCCAGAACTGGCATTCATTGCACTGGTTTCCTTTTATGCATTCCCTTTGTGAAATTCTTGTATGGTCTTTCTTGTTACTATTTAGTTCCTGAGCCTTGCTGAGCAATTCATGACTAACTCCCAGGGCCTGACACATAGGAAGCAGTACTAAATGTTTACTTATGTCTGTCTGTCTATCTATTATTCTATCTTTCTCTCTAAATGTATCATTAATTATCTCTACTTCTTTTGTATTTCTATCACTTCTCTTTGTACAAATCTGTGTATCATCTGTTTATGTATACTTATTTTATCTCTCTCTCTCTATATATATGTCTATCTATATCTATCTTCCTTCTGTCTCTCTCTGTCTTCTGTCTCTGTCTCTCTGTCTCTGTCTCCATTTCTCTGTCTCTCTAGCTTTTGCTCTCACTTTCTATCTCTAATAAATTATAAGAGAAGAAGAACCCCAAATTATCTTTCTTTATTTCTCTTCCCACCCCACAAGTGCTTAGCTCTTGGTGAATACTTAATAAATATTTATCCATTTGATTTGCCTACTAACACTCTGTTTTCAGCACTTCGGGGCTTAGAGCATCCCATCTGTGATAATGCTGGTTGAGCTTCTGAATAGAGTCCCTCAGCAATGGGTACCACTATGTTCTCCACAAGGGCAGGGGCAATCTATCCCAGCTGCAGCCTGGATTTCTGCGGTCTACATCAGGGTCTGGGAGCTGCTTTCTCTAAATCCTACCCCAGCAAATGTTCTGCTATCAGCAAGTAGCTTTTGTTTCCTCAGGGTCTCAGCTGGGTTCTGGGCTGTCCCGCCATTTGCATTTTGACTGTTAAGTAAAAACAAACAAATCCTCCAAAACAAAAACCCCAAACATCTCACTTTAGCTCTGGTTTGAAATGATCCTGATTTGAGTAGTGTGTTTAGGTTTAGTGTGCAGTCTCATGAAATGTTCTGTAAGATCTCTCTGGGCTTTTTGTTTGTTTGTTTTTAAAGAAAATGCCTTCTTGAAGGAATCCAGTAGGAGGAAGAAGCTAAGTATCCTTCTGGGCATAATAAGGGGTATGGGGGCAGGGGATTTGTCCTGTGGCATTTAATCTGGAAGTCAAGTTCTCAAGTATCTGGGATAGCTGCAAACTGTTGGAGCACAAAAGGCTGTAACATGGCTAGGGATGTCCACTCTGCTCTGAGATGACTTCTATCTCTTGTTTGTTCAGAGTTGGTTACTTCTTGTGTCTCCCATTAGAACGTGAGCTGTTGAAGGCAAAGGCTACTTTTTTTTTACTGTATTTTATAGCCCCAGTACTTAGGACAGTGTCTATAATAAGCTCATAATAAATGTTTGTTGATGAATTGACTGGGGGTATGTTCCTGAACCAACTAGGGCAGACCAATAGTCCTGCCACTTGCAAGATAATAGTGTCATTGTTGATGTGCTGCTGAGAGTGCTTAGAACTTATCTTTTTTCTTCTAAGAAATCTAGGGGTAGCCTCAGTATTCTTTACATCAAACTCATATAGACATGGGCCCATTAATTCTTACATAAAAATCCATATGCATCTTGATTTAGTTTTTTTTTTAAAAATTATCAATATTTTATCAAATTTGTCAAATATTTCCTAATTAAATATATATATATATATA